>CM051271.1:9234657-9299657 GCA_027921565.1 Artemia sinica | reverse complement strand
AACCATAGATAAGCCGATTATAAAAAATCTTTAAATATATGTCCTCTGGGAAATTACTCACAATGTAAAACAGCGTTTTATTCAAAAAAGAGTTTTTTACACCACACGCTCTAGACCAAGACTAATCAATAGACGCAGTCAATTGTACAAAATTAAATCTCACATGAAACTGGTGTTTTTTTCAAAATTTCAAATAAATTTGTGTTTTTCTTTAATTTTCGTCTTGATTGATTAAATTTTTTGTGTTTTTATTATAGTTAACAAATTAGGCATTACAAAGCCGTTGGCTATTAAACGAAAGTTACGATCTATTTTAATTAGCTCTCGCCCCACCTTTCTCAGGGCCCCTGAGAGAGAAAAATTTGATATTATTAGACCTTTTTCAACACCTTTTCTCTCCATAAATAGTCATATCTTAATGGTTCAATGATTTGGATTACCTATGTTTTGAAGAACAAGGAACTTCTTTAGAAGGTATCTGTAAAGCTGTCTTTCAAACTGTCACAAATTTTAAATAAAATTAGAATTTTCATAGAAACTGAAAAATTATAAGTTTCGCCGGGACTTTGAAACTAGGTAAATTTTATGCAACAATATGAAAAGATTTTTGGGAAAATAATAAGAAACGAACTTGATATTCTTTTATTAGGATGGGGGAGATGAAGAATGGCTTTCAAATGGGTATAAACAGTTTTACTCACTAATCCGCGAGGTAGAGGGTAGTTACTAGTAGTACTACTACCAACAAGTCACTGCAGCACCAAGCAACCTGAGGACGACGCACCTCCTTACGCTTCTCTTCTATCCCAATCTATTCAAAGCCTCCCTCTTGATACTTCACCAGGAAGTTTCAATTTCCCTTAATCCTTCCTTACGACCTCATTCTACTCCATTGGGGGACGACCTGCTTTTTTTTGGCCCTAGATGATTGAACGAAAAGGACAATCTTTGGCTATCATTCATTTTTCATCCGCGGAATGTGTTTAATCCATCTCAACCTGTCTAATTATGGCCCTATAAATAGGTATCTGCATTACTGAAGCTGTACAGCCGAGATGATAATGTTTTGTTACACTTTACCTTGGCTTATGTAAAACTCCTGCCGTAAGGTGGTTGGAGTAGAGAGAATAGCAATTTTACTCCTCGAGGCGGGCCTTTAATCCGTGGCATTGCATTTAAACGAAAGTGCTCTGCACTTTGGCAATGACACCTCAACAGGGGAAGAGGAACAGAAGGGTTTATGATGCACCCTCATAAATCTATAGACGGCCATGATTCCTTCGTAGTAAAAAAAATAAAATGCAAAAATAGCCATACAATCTGCTAAATATCTAGTAAATTCAGAAAAATGATTAAGCATCAGGCCCGCTTTCCCCCTTAAGAAGTATTACCCATCTGTAATATTAAGCATCATTTTTTTCAGAAGAAGAAAAAGGTGAACGCATACAGATTGATGGTGTTGGCGGCATTGGATTTAAACGAAAATGCAGTCTTCATTCCTTGGTATTGAGCTCCAAAATCAATTTAGATGGCATAGTTACTGGAGGCATTTATATACAGCCAAATCTTCTTCTTTTTATCTCCAATGTTTCTGGTCAGTTTGTCTCGAGGTATTTCATAATCCCTGAGAGGTTAGTACAACAGTTTCTTAGTAGCTATTTCTGTAGTTTCTTTTAGGAGGGAACCCCTGGGGTAGGGTAGTTTTATTTCTTTGAGGGAAGCTGGGAATCATCTATTTTGGGTTGTACTTACTCCTACCTTTCCTGGATGTTGAAAAATACTTTTTTTTTGTATTTTCATTTGAACAAGGAAATCCCCCACTCCCTATATTTGGAAATTAGCTCTTTACAAGAAGGAATTTTCAATATCATTTTAGAAAAATCAAAAGCAGTAAAGTAGAAAATCAAAAGCAGTAAAGTAGAAAATCAAAAGCAGTAAAGTAGAAAATCAAAAGCAGTAAAGTAGAAAAGTGTCAGTCGATCAATAAATCCAAAGGTTTTACAAGTACAAAAATCTTAACAAAGATAGCCCTTACGCGTAAAAAATATTTTTTTTGTATACTTTTCAAAAATTGACAAAGTGTGAAACACGAATAAAGTTTACCTTAAATAATTTACATGTTTTTCCTAAATTTGATTTCAATATATGAAAAATTAAAATTTTCTACTGATTTAAATATGTAGAATCTAGCATAAATTGCTTTTTGCTACTGACAAAATTAAAAAAAAATAAGGCAATTTTAAAGACAGCTAATTGCAGAGTCAAATAAAATGAATATTTCGGCCATATTCAGCTTCCGAAATAAAACGAAGAAAACTACCTGAGAAAAAAAAACTCGAAAAGAAGAAAAAATGAGGATATTTACAGCCGGTGAAAATGGAAATGCAATGCAAATATTTCAGCCAAGACAACCTCTCGACCGTCCTCAGTGCAAAAATAAAAAAGAAAAAAAGTAAAAAACACCATTAAAATAAAAACAAGAACCTTTCTAAGTAACGTTGAAAGTGTAATGAAGGAAAATAATGCTTTAATTTCTTGCTTTTATTTTAGTTGCATTTTTTATTGTTTGTTTTTATTTATTTTAGTGGTTGTTTTTTACGGCCTATTTTTCTATTTTTGCACTGAGGACAGTCGAGCGGAGGTCTGGGCCGAAATATTTGCACTGCATTTGCATTTTCACCGGCTGTAAATATCCTCGTTTTTTTCTTCTTTTCGAGTTTTTTTTCTTATCTTGTCGTGCTTATCCAGTGTGGTCTCAGAAATTACTAAGAAGAAAAATGAAAATAAAATCAACAATAGACGAGTCTCAAAGTCATTGACTTATGCAAGTTCAGCTAAGACTGACATAAAAGAATGCATACAGCAAAGCCTTGTCCGCGGGGAGTGTTAGGGGGTTTCACCTCTCCCCTCAAAATGTTTGTTCGACTCGTAAAAACGAAACAAAATGCATATAAGCAAATTTTTCATTTGTTTTAAATTTTTTTAGTTACCCCCTCTTCCCTCCACTACAAAAAATATCCCTCCCCCAATAAAAATCCTAGATATGGCCTTGCCATACAGACAGAATTATATCTGAAGCAAGTTTTTAACACTGTTCTTGGTTGTTTGTTAACTAGCATTGTATGTCTTTTAGATACAGGTTTACTGTCATCGTTTATTGGTTTGCAACTGAATCTTTGCAACTGCAATTATTTTGCAACTGAATCTTCTTTTTGTTAATCTTATCAGCTGTATTTTGTCCTCTGTTCTCAGTAACTCGCAGTATTCACCGAACTGATATATTATAATACGTTATAATTACATAATGATAATGCATACATGTATTATAAAAAAAATATTATCTTATATTATTAAACGGTCAATAATTTTATATATATTTTTTAACTGTAATTTTTTTCTTGTAAACAGCAATATGTTTTTTCTGAAAACATAGATTTCCCGTTTCGAAAAAAACAATCTAGATAGGCCAAGACTATTGGAAAATTTATTTTTCCCTCCCAGACTTCATAATTCTTTCCATAAATCGTCTGCTGACTGAAATTAGAGATCCTTGAAGGTTGAAAGTCTTGAACATAATTAGGAGAAGTTTCAAAATGGAATTTAATTGTTGACAAATCGATTAGTTCCGAGCTTTTAGAGAAAGACATTCCCGTTTGATAGCTGTGAAGTGAGTCTCGAGTTTTTACTTGCTATGCTATGCTGCCGTAATTACTTGCTATGCTTGCCGTAATTACTTGCTTTGCCGCAATTACTTGCTATGCTGCCGCAATGCTATGCATTGCGGCAGAAAATTACAATAATAAGTTGTGTATCACTGGATAGATCTTCGCTCGGTGAATATTTTTCGCTCAATAAGATTTTTTGCAATAGAAATTGTTCGTTTTCCGATGTCAAAAACGATCTTGATAGATCATCACACTGGGGAAATTTTGCATTGCCGCCTCCGCAGTTTTGGAGCCTTTTATAGGACGAATTGGTTTGGCCTTTTATATGACGTCACTTGCTCCTAAAGAGTTCCACAAAAAAGTCCGGAACTTGAACTTATGTTTTGCTTTAGCTTCATTCAACCAAGAAAAAAACCAAGAAAAAAACGAAACTATCAGTAAAATTGTTAATCTGAAGCAATCAGACATTAATCTGGCGATGCCGGCCAATGCTGTTGCTGATTTAACTGTGCCTAAGGAAAACCAATTTAAACCACAGGAAAACCAACCACGTCAAAAGGAAGACCAAGAAAAAAACGAAACTATTAGTGAAATTGTTAATCTGAAGCAATCAGACATTAATCTGGTGATGCCCGCCAATCCCGTTGCTGATTTAACTGCGCCTAAGGAAAAGTAACTTAAACCGCAGGAAAACCAACCAGGTCAAAAGGAAGACCAAAGAAAAAAGGAAATTGAGCTTTCCTTCGACCGTCCTCAAATTATTGATCGAACCATCAATAATCGTAATGTTTTTAGCTGCAAAGTAGCTGGACAAAATTTATCACAAAATCAGTTTAGCGGCACGTCCACAATCCCCTGAAGATGGTCTGGACCACCTTCATATAGCCAAATGCGCTTTTTAGACCCGATAAAGCTGTTGAAGAACGCCTTGCACATCCTTTAAATTATGGGATCTCTCGTAACTTAATGGATATCATGGAAGAAAAATAGCGAGAATCTAACAACTATGCCAAAGGCTACATGAAAATGCGAGAAGTGGCAAACGATATACGACAGCCTTGGTTAGAAGACTAGAGACAATGAGAATTAATATATAAAAGCTTGCCGCGTAGCCGTGCCGGGGATAATATATATATATTAGATGAAAATGTTCAATAAAGTTCTTCTATTTTTTCATTCACCTTTAGGATTTCATTTGCTCGTTCCTCCCGTAATTTTCTTCTTTTTTTACTTGTTTTTCCCTTTGGTTATGACTTTCATGTGAGCTATCCTAGCCGAGTAGATTGGTGCTCTGGATTTAGCATTCTTTGTCCAAGAGGGCGAGGGTTCGTATCCAAGTGCACCCTATTATTTGGTTAGGGACGAGTGTCAGTGGGGTGACTCTGTAAGCTCAGCCAGAGGCGACCAAAGTCTGAATGGGTACCTGGAGAAATCTGGGGAAGGTAAACAGGAAGGGTGTTCGAAAGCACAGGATGGTTGGCCCCCAACCGCCTATTGCACTTTTTGGCTGAAGGGCCAGGAAACCGAGATCAGCACCGCCGGTAGGGACTGTAAAGTCCAATGTTGTCTTTTTTCTTTTTTTTTATGACTTTCTTTTGGCCACTTTCTCCCGATGAATCACTATGTGAGTTAATTGTTAAGGGTTAATTTAAACTTTACAAACAGCCTGGTATGGTCTATTTTATTCTTGTGTTGTGTTTACCCATCTTTTTGTATCTTTATTTGTGCCCTTTGAATTAATGAACTGTATTTGCCAAGTTCATTTGTGTCACTTTAAAAGAGGCTATTCGGTTCTCTATATGGCGTATTAGCCAGGAAGCATCTTCTGCATGTCTGCTTAAGGAAATAAATTCTAAAAACATGATTATAGCCAGGATTCTTAATCAGATGGGGGGAGGGGTTGTCTCATTAAGATGAAGTGTCCTGCTATAGAAACAGTCTTTTTCGGTTAAGGAAACCCTAGTGCATGCGATAATATATACAAAAATTAATTAAACTAATTTAAGGCCTTAATTTTGTTCTTGGAAGTTTTTTTTTTGAAGCATCCGACTCATTCCCTTTGTGTTACAAAAGTGAAACTTGCAGAAATGTACCTACTCCAAAAAGGCCAAAGAAAGGGGGTTGGCCATCGCATGGACCTTTTCTTGAACTGATCTAAAGACTTTTTTCATTTTTTGGCTGTAGTTTTATTATATAAATTAACTAAGGAATATTATCTCATTAGTAGCCGCGTAGCCGGCAGACCGGCAGGATTTGTCATAGTATTTTTGAATTTTGCCATGTTTTGTGCATTTTTGACCTTGCAAGTGCGTTGGGGCAAATGTCCCACTATTGAAATTCTGGCTACGCCAATGACAGGTATTTTCTTTTATTCAGGTTTGATGAAAATGCCCTTTCTTTCACTGCGTCTGAGAATGTCTCATCCATTCAGCTTCCGTCTTTAATAGAAACGTATTCAGTTGCATCGCCTGAAGAAGTTATTCTGCTGACCGAAGATAAACAACTTTTAAAATTATCTGTGATTGACATGAAGTTAGAAAAATTGGATTTATTATCTGGTTTAGTTGTTGCTAGCAGAATTTCAACAAAGGTAAGATTTCTAATCATGGTTATGTTTGACACTGTCCTAAATATAACAAAGCGTTTATCATAAAATACGATGCGATGCCACAAAATTCCGGGGCTAAATTTAAATTTCTTTACATTAACTTTTTTTTAAATTGGAAGTCTTTTCACCTTCAATATACACGCCTCCTCCGTCCATACACCACTCCATAGGAATTTCCCATTGTTGGAAGTAATGCTTCTTATTGTATGGACCAATCCTACATACGAGTTTCCTATTATTGGATGGCTGCAAACCGAGATTAGAGTATTGGAAGCTACAGTGATGACATCCGTCAAGAAAGGTTTTAAAGCGTGGACTTTTCGGAAGACGGAGGAGAGTTAGTAAGATGTTTTCCAGAGGAATTTTCTACGGATTGCTTTGAGTACTAGCTTGACAGTCTGTGTTTTAAACAGTAAGCTGTACGGAAGATGTGCTTTTATCCCGCTTTCTTCATGAGAGACCATAATGAGAGAAAGGTTGGGATGGCGACATGTTTTGCGGTTGAAAGATTGAAAGACACATTGCCAAAGATCGTCCTTTTGGGCCATTCATATCAGGTCAAACGAAAAGCAGTTATCCCCAAATGGAATGGAAAGAGGTCATAAGGAAGGGTTTAAAGGGAATTCGAACATCTTGGGAGGGTGTAAAGAGAGAAGCTTTGAATAGATTGGCCTGGAGGATGAGTGTGCTCAGCTGTGTTGGCCTCTGCTGGCTTAGTCTTCCAGTGAGTTTTTCGTAGTAGTAGAAATCGTAATCGGATATAGAAAGGTCAGCCGAGTAGGGTGGATGCTCTAACGTAGGAATTCCTAGTTTTGTATAACAACTGATAACTAAATAACACAATATTTATTGTGAATAAAATATTTGATTGAATAAAATAAATGATTACATAAGCAAATTATTATATATTTTAGTTAGAGATGATAAAAAAATGATTAATAGACATAGTGTTGTTATTTTATAGTATTATAATATTACTATACATATAAATGGTTTTACTTTTATAACTTTAATAAATCAAATAATATTAACATTTTGATTTCTAAATATCAGTAGGCCTATATGTATATTAGACTGACAATGCACATTCATTTGTATTTTTTTCAGTAAAGTGCAAATTATGTTCTGGCCTTGGGAAGGCATAGGGGTTTTGAGCCCAACTTATGTTAATTGCTGCTCGTTTTGAGTTTTACTTGGTTATTTATTGTAATTTCTGTTCGTTTTGGGTTTTATTTGTTTATCGATATTGATTTGTGGTAGTTTCACGCTTGGTAGATTATTTGATTTATTTTTGCTCATTTTCGGTTTAATGGAGCTCTTTATTTTTCTTTGAAAAACTTACTTTGTAGAAAAGTTTTTTTTAATTAATTTCTGTTCGTTTTATATTGACATAGTCTTTTCAGGGAAAAAGAAAATAATACTTTAAATCTTTTCGTTTTTTTTAAGACTTTATAGTTTGGCCTGCTATTTGTATGCTGGAGAAAAATTTTCAGCAATTTTTAACAACATACACTCTTTTTAAAATCTGGACACAAATAGTAGTGTTTAATTTAGTTTCA
Organism: Artemia sinica; assembly: GCA_027921565.1. Lineage (NCBI taxonomy): Eukaryota > Metazoa > Arthropoda > Branchiopoda > Anostraca > Artemiidae > Artemia > Artemia sinica. The sequence goes on along the minus strand of CM051271.1, from coordinate 9,291,825 downwards.
TACCTCCTCTAGATGACCTGAAATGAAAAACTTGATACCATTCGCAAAAATAAATCTGTTTACTTTCTTTGATAGCTTGGATACACTTACACTATTTTGATCTGGTTAAATTTTAAGAGCAGAAGTAGCCCAAAATTTTGAACATAATACCCTCATTCGTTCTTGGGATACTGCTGAGATGCCTTATTGGGAATTAGCATTATCAAAGTGCATTTTGATTTAATCTTATGGCAACATTTAGTTTTTAAACATAATGGGAAAACGGGAGGGTGGGCGTGGGAGGGGGATTAGTTGCCCTCCAATCACCTTTGACTATGAAAAAGGGCATCAGCCCTTTCTGTTTTCAGTCGAATGAGACCTTTCCGTAGTTCCTACGACAACTCCTTCGATAACGGAATGCCCTGGTCTAAACAACAACAAGAAACATATAATACATTATGCCCACATCGATCTTTACTATAAAATGTCCAGCCTTCCAATCACTTTCGACTATGAAAAATGGCACTATGCTTTTCGATTTCCAATCGAATGAGCCCTTTTTGAGTTTCTACGACTCAGAGGGGTGTTAGTCGCTCTCCAATCACTTTCAATTATTGAAAAAGGCACTAGCCCTTTCAATATCCAATTGAATGAGCCCTTTTGAAGTTTCTACGACAATGCTTTCTATAAAAAAAAATTATATGCCCCCAGGGCACAACTTATAACCCTTGCCCTGAAGAATATGGGGGGAGTGTCCTGCTCAGAGGTATAATTTCCTGAACTTTTAACTGCGTGGAATGAAATGTCTATCTCAAAATTTTGATTGGATGTGTTTGGGGAAATGGGGGGCGTGAAACGGGTGTTAGTTGCCTTCCAATCACTTTCGACTATTAAAAAGGGCACTAGCCATTTCAATTTCCAATCGAATGAGCCCTTTTTGAAGTTTCTACGACAAAGCATTCTATAAAAAACCTTATATGCCCTAAAGGCATAACTTACAACCCTTGCCCCGAGGTTTGTGGGGAGGGGAAGGTCGTCATCCTCAAAGACCCAATTTCCAGAATTTAAAACTACGTTGAATAAAATGGCTATCTCAAAATCTTGATTGGATGTGTTTGGGGAAAAGGTGGGCGTGAGAGGGTGGTTAGTTGCTCTCCAATCACTTTAGACCATTAAAAAGGGCACTAGCCCTTTGAATTTCCAATCGAATGAGTCTTTTTTTAAAGTTTCTACGACAACGCCTTCTATAAAATCTTATATTTCCCCAGGGCATAACTTACAACCCTTGCCCTGAAGGCTGGGGGGGGGAGTGTCCTCCTCAAAAATATAATTTCTATCTGGAAATCAACTACGCTGAAAATAATGGCTATCTCAAAATTTTGATTGGATGTGTCTCGGGAAATGGTTGGCGTGGAAGGGGTGTTAGTTGCCTTCCAATCACTTTCGACTATTAAAAAGGGCACACGCCATTTCAATTTCCAATTGAATGAGCCTTTTTGAAGTTTCTACGACAACTTCTTCGATACGAAGTGCCCTGCTCTAAAGAAAAAAAATAATAAATAATACACTGTGCCAACATCGTTCTTATATGCCCCCAGGGCATAGCTTAAAACCCTTGCGCGGGGGAGTGTCCTCCTCAAAACATATTTTTTATCTGGAAATCAATTACGCTGAACAAAATGGCTATCTCAAAATTTTGATTGTATGTGTTTGGGGGAATGATAGGAGGGGGGCAGTTGCCCTCCAATCACTGTCGACTATTACAAAGGGTACTAGCCACTCCAATTTCCAATCGAATGAGCCCTTTTTGAAGTTTCCAAGACAACTCCTTCAATACGAAGTGCCCTGGTATGGAAAAAAAAAATAAATAGTACATCCTGCCAACATCTTTCTTTACTTAGGCAGCGCAATGAATAGATACTACTTTTGAAATTACTAAAAATACTAGCGTAAATAGTGAGGTATTGACGATGTGGCGTAACCCCTTATATACTTAATAATTTTTGTTCTTTTAAGTTTTAATGTAGCTCCTTACTTTCAGTTGAAAAACTTGTACTCATTATTGAATTTCTGATTGTTTTTATATAATGCTGGGAAATCCAGCGCCCCCTTCCTGAAAATTCTCTTCCCCCATGAAAAGATCCTCCCACGTAATAATTCTTCTTGAATTATTCTGAAAATCACTCAACAAACTCGACTGGGAGTGACGTCACTAATCAAAGCCTCTGGTGTCATAATGCAGTAGTATTGGATTGACTGCCGGTTGCGGGGCTAAATGGAGGATTGCAGCAACTGTACCCATGTTTCACGGCTGCGGATCAACACATGCAAATAAATATCACAGGCAATATATGTTTGTGCTCCCTAATCACAACTGTAGATGCGTTATAATTATTGTAAGTTATTGTTTGCAAGGCCAACGTGTCATTAGAGAACTTCTGAAATAAGTTCTATGTACGTGAAGTGATGGTCAAATTTCAATATCCGCATTTTTTTTTCTGAACCATTATAATTATTGTAAGCTATTGTTTGCAAGGTAAACGTGTAATTAGAGAAATTTAGAAATAAGTTCTATGTGCGCGAAGTAGTCGTCAAACTCTGTAACCGCATTTTTTTTCCCCGTAATAATACTGTGTACTATTTACTCCGGCTAATGAACATCCGTGACATGGTTCGTTGTGTAAACTTTATCTCTAAGTGAACGACTTATTTTCAGGTATAGAAAAGTACGTGTCATCTTGCTTTCCTTTCGTGCCATTGAACGTCTAAAGTATAATCAAAATACAAAATTTAGAAAAAATCAGAAAATGTAGAACTTCTATTTCGAAACCCGGATTTCTGGTATTATTTTCCCAAAATTTATGAGAGATGCAGCTGCTTAGGTTGTCGAAGAGATAGTGTGAAGTTATGCTAGCATTCAAAGTTATTTAACACCACAGTTATTTACCACTAATACCTCTCCTCCTTCAACGACTACCTTTATTTATTTATTTATTTTATTCAACACAGGAGAAAGCCATAGACTTGTCGCAGCAGGGTTGTCTTTACCATCTCGATTTTTACTACGACCGTTCCGGCAAGTTTTGACCAAAAATAAAAGGTTGTCTACCACAAAGGTTGACAGTCAAAAATAAAAGGTTGTCAGTCAAAAATAAAAGGTTGTCAACCACAAAGGTTGTCAGTCAAAAATAAAAGGTTGTCAACCACAAAGGTTGTCAGTCAAAAATAAAAGGTTGTCAACCACAAAGGTTGTCATTCAAAAATAAAAGGTTGTCAACCACAAAGGTTGTCAGTCAAAAATAAAAGGTTGTCAACCACAAAGGTTGTCAGTCAAAAATAAAAGGTTGTCAACCACAAAGGTTGTCAGTCAAAAATAAAAGGTTGTCAACCACAAAGGTTGTCAGTCAAAAATAAAAGGTTGTCAACCACAAAGGTTGTCAGTCAAAAATAAAAGGTTGTCAACCACAAAGGTTGTCAGTCAAAAATAAAGGTTGTCAACCGCACCAAATCCCCCTCGCCCACCTTTTGCTGTTTGCTTTGCTTTGCAAAGTTTTTGCTTTGCAAAGATTTTGCTTTGCAAAGTTTAATAGTAATCAAAAATCTTTGAGGAGATGAGCTATATATCCAAATGACCAAAATGTGTCATAAAATTTTAATTGAGCAATTTGGACATAATCAGTTTAATTTAAAAAAGAAGATATTAAGTATTATCTATTGAGCTTTGATGATGGAGGGTAAGAAAATGCGTTTTGTTTGTTTTCCCATATTGATGGATATTTATTTATATTTAGTCAACAAACAATGGTAAACAGTAACAACACATTCAAAATCACATGCTCCGCCCAAAGCTATATGGCTGCGAATGCAGGTTTGGGCCTATTTACCCTTACGCACTCCTTACTCCGTTCTCTTTACGCAGCATTTCTTGATTTATGTCTCTCTTTCCTTTTCAATTTTCTAGTGTAATCTTTTTTTGTGCGTTAATTCTTATTTTCGTTTCAACCAATGAGTCCAGTACTCTTGTTTGGAGAGGTATTATCTTGTTACTGTAAAAATCGTTTGAGTAAGTAAATTCACTCATTTATCTTATATCCTAGAAAGAAAGCTGCTGATAAACTTGTGCTAGTTATTAGTTTATTTGTTAATTAGCTTAGCTAATTAATTGGGCTTGTTGGCTAAACCCTGTGGTAGCACTGTGGATAGATGCTCTGCTTGGCAATATTTGGCTCAGGGCTCGATTCCAGCTATCGCAAGGCTATGCAACAAGCTCAAATCATTTCACAACAGGCTGTAAAAAAAAATCTTGTTAACGAAAATGTCGATTCGATGCGGTCTTTGCCATTGATGGCTCTAAAGAACAGTTAAAAATTTAATATATATACTGTAGCCCCCCCAAAAAAACAAGAGAAACCTTCTCTTTATCGAATAACTATAAAACCAACTCGCAAATAAAGACAGCTAGCTTAATAGTTATGAAACTAAATTTGTAATATTTAATGGTTATTTAAATTAATAGTTAAGCTATTTATTTTTAAACCTGAATATTTAAGAGTTATTGAACGCCAAAATGCTTTGTGGTAAGGATAAATGAAATGGCTTTCACAAGCCCCATCCTTTTTTTTTTCTTTCCTTTAGACACATATTTAATGTCTCTATGTCATCTCAGCAGAATAAATCTTTCATTTTACTTAAAATTTATTTTACTTAAAATTATCTTACTTAAAATTTTATTTAAAATTATCGTATTGTTACTAGTTTCCTTTCATAGGAGATTTTAGAGCCATCTAAATTTTGTAATTAGTTTTTATGTATTTTATAGATGGCAGTTTCTACTTTAAGCTCACATGATTATGTTTTCATACTAACTGATGGGGGCCATCTATACCTTGACGGTAAAGTTATATTCAGTGGAGTGACTGGATTTGAATTAACTTCTGGATTTCTTCTAATGACAACGTTTGAACACACTTTAAGAGCCTTACCGTTAAACAAAACGTCACTTGGTAAGTTTAGAATTCCGTCGTAATTAGATCTATTTAGATACGAGGGTAAGGGATAGGGTAGAGGGTGTAGCGATAGCTGCAACGAAGTAAAAGACGTCTATACAAATGAGATGAGGGATTTTTTTTCGAAATGTTGAATTTATTATAAATGAATACCAATGTTTAATATATAATGGTAAGTTTACAATATTTAATGGCAAGTTTATGCTTTACCATTCTAAAAACTTCTCCACCCTCTCACCCTGTAAAAACAGTCGATTGGCTGTGAAAAATATTGCTGAAAATGTTAAAAAAAATTATATGAAAAATTAAAAAAAAACATGAAAATATTCTCAATTTTTCCCGTAGAAAAAGGGATGCATGACTAATTTTCAGTTTTGTTTGAATTCTTTTAAGGCATTTCTTTAAGAGTGGTTTTGAAAATTATTTTCGAAAGAAAAAAGTTTTCCGAAGAAAAGTAAAGAGCGATTTAAAACCTAAAACGAGCTTAATAATATAATAAAGGATGTTTAAAACGAACCGAAATTACAGTGCATGAATGAAACCCAAAACGAACATAAATTAAATTTAATGATTTAGTCAAACTTAAAACGAACAGAAATTACCTTCAATAGAAGCAGGGCTGCCACCTTCTGAAACCTCCTTAAAGCTGAAATAAAACTAGCGCTTTACTGAAAAAGATTTATATTTTGAACAGGGTGATTTCAACAAGACCGACAAAAAAAGGCATTAAAGGCTTACATATAAGTGCCAACACGAACAAGACTCGGTCCACCTCTTCTTCAAGCCCTTTAGAGGACCAACATCATTTGCGCTTTACTGAAAAGATATGTAGTTTTTAAGAACAATATCTATTTTAAACAGTTTTCCATTTGTCATTATAGCAGTGAAAATCAGAACTTGCTCATGCCACAAGGAGTCCTTTCATTTATAGTTTAAATAATTAATCTAGTTTCTTTTGACTAATATGCATTAAATTTTCTCTCTTTTAAGGACCTTCTATACGGACCTTTTAAGGACATTTTCTCTCTTTCTCTCTTTTAAGTTTCTCTCTTTTAAGGACCTTCCATACCAAAAATATCATTTTGTAGGTCTCTGTGTCGACTGTCATCAGTCTCAAAGACAAAAGGCCCATTGACAAATCTTCCCAGCACCAAACCCTGTCACAGAATAAATAATTTACATATTGTGTCCGCAAAGATTTCAATCAAGGTAGTTATCACACCAGGAAACTTCCAAAGCTGTCAAATTATTCAATGATGCTTCTGTTGAGCGGATTTTTAATGTTTTCCAAGCAGGTATACTAGAATATTTTTAGGAACTGCCCTTTCCTGTACTTAAAAAAAAAAAAATTCTGCTTTGTTCAATCAAAAAAAAAATTATGCTTTCTAATGATATAAATTTTGTTAAATCTGAATATCTCTATCTCTGGCACAAAACTGGATAAGATAAATGGTTTGCTCTAAGATTTTTGGGAAATAAGGTGTCGACATTTAATTTTCTTTAAATCTAAGCTGATTAATAATTTAAGGGGATATTTAATTAGGGGATAATTAATTAATAATTGAATAAAGGGGACTAGCTATCATCGAGAGCTGTCGAAAACTTGTGGTTTGACTGTAAAATTATACTGAAAAGTGAGATCTCTCGTCCATTTTGTCGATAAGCTTATCAATCAAAGTGGGTGCAACCACAGGGAACTCTCAAATATACAAAATTGATCTAGTGATAATTTCTTTGAGCTGATTTTTACTGTTTTTTGAGCAGGTATGCTAAAATATTTTTAGAGACTGCCTTTTTCCTGAACTTTAAAAAGAAAATTATTCTCCGTTTAATGAAAAAAAAAACTAAATTCATATTTTCTGATAATATAAGTTTCATTAAAACTGAATATCTCTATCTCCGGAGCACAACACGCAAAGATAAATAGTTCTTCTAAATTTTCTGGGAAATCTGGTGTCGGTTTTCTGGTTTCTGGTGTCGGCTTTTAATTTTCTGCCGTTTATTCGGATCTCTTATCAAAGCTGTACAAGTTGTGGCAAGACCGCCCAATCAATGCTGAACAGTTTGGCCACACAAACTAAAAAGGCTTGTAATGGACGAGATAAGTATCGAAGGTATCTCTAAGGTATCGAAGAGCCCTAATTTCAAATCTACAAAGAATTTAAGAGAGAAAAAAATGGGTTCAATTTAAACAAAAGCAGTGGAATAAAAGCACAAAAAAAAAACTTTAAATAATAAGAAATCTGAATGCTACGGCTCCGCGTCCGAGAGCCTTTTTCAGCGGAAAAAAACTTTAAGGAGAAAAAAAACATCAAAAAAACATTTTTTTTCAAATCAAACCATCATAAGCAGCGCAATAGCGCTGCCTAAGTGAAGAGCGATGTGAGCACAACGTATTGTTTTTTTTTTCATTTTTTTGGTCATAGACCAGAGCACTTCATATCGAAGGAGTTGTCGTAGAAACTTCAAAAAGGACTCATTCGATTGGAAATTGAAAGAGATATAGTCGAAAGTGATTGGACGACCACTAATCCCCCCTCTCACGCCCACCATTTCCCCAAACACATCCAATCAATATTTTGGGATAGCCATTTTGTTCAACGTAGTTGAAAGTTCCGGAAATTATGTCTTTGAGGATGACAACCCCCCCCCCCCAAAGCCCTCAGGGCAAGAGTTGTAAGTTATGCCCTGAGGGCATATAAGGTGTTTAAAGAAAGGATGGTCGTAGGAACTACGGAGGGGGCTCATTGGATTGGTAATCATAAGTTCTTGTGCCTTTCTTAAGATTCAAAGTGATCGGAGGGCGGATAACCCTCCCCTCCACACCTCGTATATTCCCGGATAGAAATGCATTGGATAGAAATTTTGTGATGGCCAGTTTTTTCGTAGAAATATCGAACAGGGCTCATTTGATTTGAAAGGGCGAGTGCCTTTTTTATTAGTTGAAAGTGATTGGAGTGCAAACAATCCCCCTCCCACGCCCACCATTTTCTCCAACACATCCAATCAAAATTTGAGATAGCCATTTAGTTGAGCGTAGCTAAAAGGTCCGAAAATTATGTCTTTGAGGATGACAACCCCCCACAGCCCTTAGGGCATGGGTTGTAAGTTATGCCCTGGGGGCATATGGGCTCATTGGGTTGGTAATCAGAAGTTCTAGTGCCCTTATTAAGATTCATTGTGATTGGAGGGTGGATACCCCCCCCCCATACACACATAAACACACGCTTCGTATTTTCGCGAAACGCATCTGTTAAAAAATTTTGAGATGGCTATTTGTTGTCGTAGAAACTGTTGTCGTAGAACATAATTTGCGCTTTACTGAAAAAAAAAAACAAAAACAAAAAAAAAAACAAATTACCGTGGATTGTCAGTTTAATTGACAAATAGTGATATTTATTCCTTAAATTTTTGATAATTTTTTATTTCTGAAAGTAAAAAAGTTTTAAAAACATTTAAAACGTATTTTATTTTCAGTAAAGCGCAAATTGTGTTCTGGTCTTAAGAAGGCATGGGGGTTGTCAGCCTTACTCATGTTAATTTTGCTCGTTTTGAGTTTGACTCGGCTACTTATTGTGAATTTTGTTCGTTTTGAGTTTCTTTTATTTATTGATAGTGATTTGTAGTAACTTTACGCTTGGAAGATTATTTGATTTAATTTTTGCTCATTCTTGGATTAATGGAGCTCTTTACTTTTCTTTGAAAAACTTGTTCTGTGGATGAATATTTTTAAATTATACATAGGCAGCGCAATAGTGCTGCTCAAGTAAATAACGATGTTGGCACGCACAATGTATTATTTGTTTTTCCTTTAGACCAGGGCACTTCGTATCGAATGAGTTGACGTAGAAACTTTGAAAAGGGCTCATTCGATTGGATATTGGAGTTGCTAGTGCCTTTTTTAATAGCCGAAAGTGATTGGAAGGCAACCCCTTCCACACGATCATTTCCCCAAACATATCCAATCAAAATTTTGAGATAGCCATTTTGTTCAACGTAGTTAAAAGATCTGGGAATTATGTTTTTGAGGATGACAGTCCCCCCCCCCACAGCCCTCAGGGCAAGGGCTGTAAATTATGCCCTGGGGGCATACAAGGTTTTTGTAGAAAGTGCTGTCGTAGAAACTTCAAAAAGGGCTCATTCGATTTGAAATTCAAATGGCTAGTGGCCTTTTTAATAGTCGAAAGTGATTGGAGGGCAAATAGCTCCTCTCTCACGCCCACCATTTCCCCAAACACATCCAATCAAAATTTTAAGATACACATTTTGTTCAACGTAGTTGAAAAATCTGGAAAGTATATTTTTTAGGAGGACACTCCCCCCACAGCCCTCAGGACAAGGGTTGTAAGTTATGCCCTGGGTGCATATAAGGTTTTTATAGAAAGTGTTGTCATAAAAACTTCAAAAAGGGCTCACTCGATTGGAAATTGAAAGGTCTAGTGGCCTTTTTAATAGTTGAAAGTAATTGGAGGGCAACTAACCCCCCTCTCACGCCGACCTCTCCCAAAACACATGCAATCAAAATTTTGAGATATCCATTTTGTTCAACGTAGTTACAAGTTCTGGAAATTAGGTCTTTGAGGATGATAACCCCCCTCAGAGCCCTCAGGACAAGGGTTGTAATTTATGCCCTTGGGGTATATAAGGTTATTCTGGAAATCGTTGTCGTAAAAACTTCAAAAAAAGCTCATTTGATTGGAAATTGAAAGGGTGGTCACGCCCACCATTTCCCCAAACACATCGAATCAAAATTTTGAGATAAGCATTTTTTTCAACGTAGTTGAAAATTCTGGAAATTATGTCTTTGAGGATGACAAACCCCCCAAGCCCCTCAGGGCAAGGGTTGTAAGTTATGCCTCGGGGGCATATAAGGTTTTATGTAGAAAGTGTTTTTGTAGAAACTTCAAAAAAGGCTCATGCGATTGGAAATTCAAAGGGCTAGTGGCCTTTTTAATAGTCGAAAGTGATTGGAGGCCAACTAACCCTTCTCTCACGCCCACCATTTCCCCAAACACATTCAATCAAAATTTTAGATAGCCATTTTGTTCAACGTAGTTGAAAGTTCTGGAAATTAGGTCTTTGAGGATGACAACTCCCCCCCCTCCATCCTTCAAGGCAATGGTTGTAAGTTATGCCCTGGGGGCATATAAGGTTTTTTATCGAAAATAATGTTGTAGAAACTTCAAAAAGGGCTCATTCAATTGGAAGTTGAAAGGGCTAGTGCCCTTTTTAATAGGCTAGTGCCCTTTTTAATAGGCTAGTCGAAACTGATTGGAGAGCAACTAACCCCTGCCTCACGCCCACCATTTCCCTAAACACATCCATTCAAAATTTTGAGATAGCCATTTTTTCAACGTAGTTAAAAGTTTTGAATATTATGTCTTTGAGGACGATAAACTCCCCACGCCCCTCAGGGCAAGGGTTTTAAGTTATATCCTGGGGGCATATCAGGTTTTTATAGAAACCGTTGTCGTAGAGACTTCAAAAAGGGCTCATTCGATTGGAATTCAAAGTGCTATCCCAGGAATGACTGAGGCTATTATGTTCAAACTTTTGGGGCTGCTTCTGCTCTTAAAATTTAACCAAATCATTATAGTGTAAGTGTATCCAAGCTATCAAAGAAAGTAAACAGATTTTTTTTTGCGAATGGTATCAAGTTTTCTGTTTCAGGTCAACTAGAGGAGGTATGAAACTAAACTAAACACTACTATTTGTGTCCAGGTTTTTAAAAGGGTCTATGTTGTTAAAAATTGCTGAAAATTTTTCTCCAGCATACAAATAGCAGGCCAAACTATAAAGTCTTAAAAATATGAAAAGATTTAAAGTATTATTTTCTTTTTCCCTGAAAAGACTATGTCAATATAAAATGAACAGAAATTAATTTAAAAAAACTTTTTCTACAAAATAAGTTTTTCAAAGAAAAGTAAAAAACTTCATTAAACCAAAAATGAGCAAAAATAAAATCAAATAATCTACCAAGCGTGAAACTACCACAAATCAGCATAGATAAATAAATGAAACCCAAAATGAACAGAAATTACAACATAAGTAGGGCTCGAAACCCCTATGCCTTCCCAAGGCCAGAACATAATTTGCACTTTACTGAAAGAAATACAAATGAATGTGCATTGTCAGTTTAATATACATATACTGATATTTAGTAATCAAAATTTTAATATTATTTAATTTTTTAAAGTTATAAAAGTACAACATTTATATTTTTTTCAGTAAAGTGCAAATTATGTTCTGGCCTTGGGAAGGTATAGGGGTTTTGAGCCCTGCTCATGTTAATTTCTGCTCGTCTTGAGTTTGACTCGGTTATCGGTTAGAAACGCTTTCAGTTAGAAAAGATTTGTTTCTTTTTATTTAATGCTTTCTAAAAGCCAGAATATAATTTGTACTTTACTGGAGAAAATTCAAATAAATTTACTGAAAAAAATGTGTATTGTCAGTTTAATATACATATGCTGATATTTATTCCTTAAAATCTTAATTAATTTTTGATTTCTTAAAGTTATAAAAGTGAAAGCATTTAAAAGATTTTTTTCAGTAAAGTACAAATTATATTCTGTCTTTTAGAAAGCATAGGGTTTAGAATCCTACTCAAATTAATTTCTGCTCGTTTTGAGTTTGACTTGTTTTAATTTCTGTTTGTTTTGGGTTTCATTTATTTATTGATACTGATTTCTATTTACTGATACTGATTTTATTTTTGTTCATTTTTGGTTTAATGGAGTTCTTTACCTTTTTTTAAAAAAAAAACTTATTTTTTGCAAAATGTTTTATTGATTAATCTAAAGAAAAGGACAACTAACACACAAGAGAGAAAATAAACAAACAACTAAAAAATAAACAAATAAATATAACTCACATTTTAAACACTTCCAGAACTGGAATTACTGCGAACACAGACAAGGCAAAACGAATTTCCATAGTACATAACAGATAATTCTCCTCTATATAATCAGATGGAAAAATGGGATCTAATAAAGTGCAGACTATAATTAATTGAAAGAAAAGTAAAAAAAAAAAAAAAGGTCACCGCCCCTGATTAAATTTTCCAGGTTAAAAACATTTGAAGTGTATAAGGCAACAGGTTGATGAAACTTATACATTATAAATTAAATGGATTTTTTTTTTTACTTGCTTATTTAACTGCAGTCCGTTGACTCATCTATGACCAGCTATGACCTCATCCCGACTTACGCTTGCAATGTTAACACCCGCTTGGAAACAGGGGTGAATCTTTAGTGTTTATATTCGGGGGGGGGGGGGGGGGCAAGAGGAATCCATGTCCGGATAGTCAAGGGGTATGGGATATATAATAATTTTTTCTATACATTATTGGGAGGGGGCAACTTCCCCCCTTGCCCCCCCAGAACGACGCACCTGTTCGGGAACTATCATGCAACACGTTACTGTTAGAAACTTTGAAATATTCTTATTTTTTATTCTTTAGAGTTTTGTTGTTTTATTTTTTTTCACTATTTTATTTAAATTAAACCCAGTTTTTCCTCTCTTAAATTCTTTGTAAATGGAAAAGCAGTGGGGTCTAAGAAATTATTTACGTATAGACAATCAATTTCCGAATCATTTATAAATTCCCCAAGTCAAGAAGTATCACTTAAAAAAATACGGATTATTCCAAATATTTATGAAGTGTAAAAATGAGTGGTATTTCTAACTATATATGATAAATGCGTCAAACCCATCTACCTATTTACAAGGCCGTATCCAGGTGGAGGGGGGTTTAGTGGGTTTGAAACCTCCCCCCCCTGAAATGTTTACCCGACTCGTAAAAACGTAACAATAATGAATATAAAACAAATTTTTGATGCGTTTTTTTTAATTTTTTTTGTTTTTTTTTGTAATTGTATTCGTAATTATGCACGATTTATAATATTTCAACTCATTGTACGTTTTAGATATCGCCTTACAAGGTAAACTTTCTCCCATTGATGAGTCCTTAAGAAGAATTGAAAGAGGTTCTCGACTTGTCGTCTGTGTTCCGTTTGATACCAAAGTGATCTTGCAGATGCCACGTGGCAATTTAGAAGCAATCCATCCAAGAGTGCTCGTCATTGAAGCTGTGGCAAAATCCCTCCAAAAGTATCATCTCTTTTATTTCTTTAAAATTACTATTTTCTATGTGTTAATGACTATTGTGACTAATGACTATTGTGACGTCATTAATGACTATTAATGACGTGTTAATGACTTGTATAATGACTATTATAAATATGATATTGTATTCAGTATAATAAGTAGACATATCCATCATCACTTCCACCCGTTGGTTGTGCTATTTTGAATCTTTGCTGTCAGCAGTATCTTCCACGTCGGATTATGGAACGTATAAATATCCACAACAAGACCGGGGGGTTAGGGGGTTTGAACGTCTCCCCCCCCCCCCGAAATGTTTATCTGACTCGTAAAAACGTAACAAAAATGGACATAAACAAATTTTGTATGCGTTTTTTTTCAGGTTTTTTTGGCGTACCCCCCCTCCCCCCCAAAAAAAAAAAAAAAATGAGTAAAACACCCTCCGAAAAAAAAATCCTAGGTACGGCCTTGATCCACAATCCCTCGCAAAACAAAACAAAATATTTTCCAAAGGCTCTTCCTCCTTTCTCCTCAGTGGGAATTAATAAAGAAAATTATATGTATATACATGCATATACATATATATATATATATATATATATATATATATATATATATATATATATATATATATATATATATATATATATATATATATTATATATATATATATATATATATATTATATATATATATATATATATATATATATATATATATATATATATATATATATATATATATATATATATATATATATATAGTCGTTTGTCCTCAGAGCTTTGTTTCTTCTTGGACGACTGCTTGTCAAATGATTAAATTGGGTATTGTTTTTTGTTGAATAAAGTTTAATTCAATTCAAGTTCAGTTCAATTCATCCGGTGACAAAAAATAAGTTCATTAGGGCGAATAATTTTTGTATGTTTCTTGTATTTCTCGTTTTCTTTTTTTCGTCAAGTCGCTTCAGTGTTTTAGCAAAGTCTTGTTTTACGTCTAATTAAGATACAAATTGCTGTGTTAATAATTTGAAATCTTTCTCACGTGAAGTAGTCTTATTTGCATTAAACAGCTACGTTCTTATCTACTTATCTTATGTACATTTTATTGTACTAGTAAATGGATAGGTTGTCTCTTATTACAAATAAACATAAAGTGAAATATAATTAATTAGGTCAGCCCCTTGTAATAAATGTCATAAGAGTCCCCTGGCGGAGATACTTAGGTCCGGTTCTCAGGAAGGACAATATAAGATTGATTTCTGAAATTTTTTTATCACAAGCCCAGGTGGACCGATTGCACTTCCAAGTCGTCAAACACAAAAAAAGAACAAGAAGAAAAAAAAAACAAGCCACTATATAAGGGCTATTCAGAAACAAAGAAATTTTCAAAAAGTGAAGGAAGTTTAAAAAAATGTTGAAAGAATTAAAACTCGCAGGGTTGAAAGGGGATAAACGAAATCAAAACAAAAATATAAAATTCATTATCGGGACTAAAAAATACAAAACAAAATTAAGTGAAAGAACGAAAAAGAGAGAGAGGCTATATAGACAGCTCAAAAATTTCCAGAAAAATATTAAACAACTGGAAGGTAAAATGAGGATTGGGTGAGGGGGCAGAGGATTCACTTGAATAACATATAGCCTACTGGACAAAACTTTTTCTATATCTTTCAGTAGAAAAATTTGTGGGTGTAAGCAGGGGGGTCTTTGTTAAAGTGGAACGAGGGAAGCGAGGTCGGAGTGAGGAAATTGACTTTGTAAAAGGGAATTTGTTCGTGGATTATGGAGTACATTACTGGTGAAACGCAAGGATTTTTTTATTTCATGTGTCCCAGATGCTGCAATATCTTGGCAGCTACAAAAATCCTGTTATAGTGGTAGATCAAGAAATATCCACAGGTGGACAAAAATCCTGTTATAGTGGTAGATCAAAAAATATCCACAGGTGGAAAAAAATCCTGTTATAGTGGTAGATCAAGAAATATCCACAGGTGGACAAAAATCCTGTTATAGTGGTAGATCAAGAAATATCCACAGGTGGACAAAAATCCTGTTATAGTGTTAGATCAAGAAATAACCACAGGTGGACAAAAATCCTGTTATAGTGGTAGATCAAGAAATATCCACAGGTGGACAAAAATCCTGTTATAGTGGTAGATCAAGAAATATCCACAGGTGGACAAAAATCCTGTTATAGTGGTAGATCAAGAAATATCCACAGGTGGACAGCAATAATTTGTCAAACTTCCAAAGGCTGTCCAGCCTCAGTGGATTTTGTGGCTCCTTCTTGATACTGTGGGTAGCTCTGAAGGCCGGGAAGGAACTTGGGTCTAAGGCAGCTAAATTTGTGCGACGACCGTTGAGTAATAAATAAATAAAAGCAAATAAATAAATAGAAAGAGTTGTTTGCTACTACAATAATGTTGTATATTCGTGATTAAGATAAGAGACTTATGTTGATAAACTGATAAATATGGTGTTTGCATAATCACCATGTTTATGAAGTCATCTATTATATGCTATAAAAATATGATGATAATCTTAAATTATCATTGCTTTAGGTATGGGACTTAGTTCTGCAGCTCGCCACCCACATGCTCTGCACATTTCTGCTAAGAGATACAGCTGTTCTGGGGCTCAATGTAGTAAATAATGTAATATAGTTCGTTACACTACTGGTACAACTACTACTAACAGCTGTTAGCAGTACCGGGCCCCGATAAGCCTCACAGCTCTTCACACTCCTCCTCAACCCTATTCGCCTTTTCCCTTTAAATTGCTTTTAATAACCTCCTCTAAATCATTCGAGGACTTTCTGCTCATCGTTGGCCCACAGACGGATTGCCAAAAGCACAGTGTTTGACAACCTATTCCTAAAACATAACCTAGTCATTTTAATCTTTCTTTCATTATAGACCTAGGAAGTGAGATGGAACCACAGTTTTGGTATAGTTTGTTAATAATAATAATGTTGATTTATTGCTATGTGATGCTACCTCTGCGATGTCCTAACATAATATGCTACACACAACGAACTTAAATTAATCATTGTGTACTATTAAAAATTGAAATTACCTTCAAAATAAGGAGGGGAAAAAATTAGTAGCAACTATAACGGGTTTAGGAATACTAATGCTGGTTAAGATATTCAAGATGGTACCTGAATGTACTTGAGCTGTGTTTAAATACTCCAATTCATGATATACATATGTTTTTACGTATTCGTTAGGATTTACATACTCATAACGGCTAACAAGTCTGTTATCTCCTTATCTATCTTGTTTTTACTTCCCTACCGATCTCCTTACCTAATGAATTTGATGAAAATATCTAAGATGTAACTTGAATTGCTGTATGCTTAAATTCTCGCCTCTTATAGTTGCACCTCCTTACCTCTCTCCTTACATAATGTATTTGATAAAAATATCTAAGATATAACTTCAATATCTCCTTAATTCCTTGCTTGTTCTAGTTGCACCTCCATACCTAATGAATTTGATGAATGAAAATTTTTAAGATATAACTTGATTATCTCCTTGAATTTTTACCTATTCTAGTTGCACCTCCTTACCTGATAAATTTGATAAAAATTTCTTAGATACACATTGACTAATCATTAACTTCTTACCTATTCTAGTTGCACCTCCTTACCCATATCGTTACCTGATAAATTTGGTGAAAATTTTTAAGATATAACTTGATTATCTCATTAAATTTTTACCTGTTTTAGCTTCACCTCCTTTACCTTTCTCCTGACCTATTAAATTTGATGAAAATATCTAAGTTATAACATGATTACTCCTCAACTCCTTGCCTATTCTAGTTACCCCTTCATACCTAATAAACTTGAAGAAAATGTCTAAGATATAACTTGGTTGTCTCCTTAACTCCTTATCTATTCTAGTTGAACCTCTTTAGCCATCTTCTTACCTGATAAATTTGGTGAAAATGTCTAAGATATAACTTTAATATCCCCCAACTCCTTGCCTATTCTAGTTTCTCCTCCATACCCAATAAACTTGAAGAAAATGTCTAAGATATAACTTTATTATCTCCTTAACTTCTTACCTATTCTAGTTGCAACTCCTTACCCATCTCCTGATAAATTTGGTGAAAATGTCTAAGATATAACTTGATTATCTCCTTAAATCTTTACCTATTCTAGTTGCACCTCCTTACCTGATAAATTTGATAAAAATTTCTTAGATACACATTGACTAATCATTAACTTCTTACCTATTCTAGTTGCACCTCCTTACCCATATCCTTACCTGATAAATTTGGTGAAAATGTCTAAGCTATAACTTTAATGTCCCCTCAACCCCTTGCCTATTCTAGTTGCACCTCCATACCTAATAAATTCGATGAAAATGTCTTAGACACAACTTAATTAGTCAGTAACTCCTTACCTATTCTAGTTGCAACTCCTTACCCATATCCTTACCTGATAAATTTGGTGAAAATGTCTAAGATATAACTTGATTAATCATTAACTTCTTACCTATTCTTGTTGCACCTCCTTAACTAATAAATTTGATGAACATGTTTTAGATATAACTTGATTATCTCCTTAACACCTATTCTAGTTGTACCTCCTTACCCATCTCCTTACCTGATAAATTTGGTGAAAATGTCTAAGATATAACTTGATTATCTCCTTAAATCTTTACCTATTCTAGTTGCACCTCCTTACCTGATAAATTTGATGAAAATTTCTTAGATACACCTTGACTAATCATTAACTCCTTACCTATTCTAGTTGCAGCTCCTTACCCATATTCTTACCTGATAAATTTAGTGAAAATGTCTAAGCTATAACTTTAATGTCCCCTCAACCCCTTGCCTATTCTAGTTGCACCTCCATACCTAATAAATTCGATGAAAATGTCTTATACAACTTAATTAATCAGTAACTCCTTACCTATTCTATTTGCAACTCCTTACCCGTATCCTTACCTGATAAATTTGGTGAAAATGTCTAAGATATAACTTGATTATCTCCTTAAATCTTTACCTATTCTAGTTGCACCTCCTTACCTGATAAATTTGATGAAAATTTCTTAGATACACCTTGACTAATCATTTACTCCTTACCTATTCTAGTTGCAGCTCCTTACCCATATCTTTACCTGATAAATTTGATGAAAATGTCTAAGCTATAACTTTAATGTCCCCTCAACCCCTTGCCTATTCTAGTTGCACCTCCATACCTAATAAATTCGATGAAAATGTCTTAGATACAACTTAATTAATCAGTAACTCCTTACCTATTCTAGTTGCAACTCCTTACCCATATCCTTACCTGATAAATTTGGTGAAAATGTCTAAGATATACCTTGATTAATCATTAACTTCTTACCTATTCTTGTTGCACCTCCTTAACTAATAAATTTGATGAACATGTTTTAGATATAACTTTATTATCTCCCTAACTCTTTACCTATTATAATTGCACCTCCATACCTAATAAATTTGATGAAAATGTCTTAGATACAACTTGATTAATCATTAACTTCTTACATATTCTAGTTGCACGTCCTTAACTGACAAATTTTATGAAAATGTCTAAGATTTGACTTGATTATCTCCTTAGCTCTTTACCTATTATAGTTGCATCTCCTTACCCATCTCTTTACCTGATAAATTTGATGAAAATGTCTAAGCTATAACTTTAATGTCCCCTCAACCCCTTGCCTATTCTAGTTACACCTCCATACCTAATAAATTCGATGAAAATGTCTTAGATACAACTTAATTAGTCAGTAACTCCTTACCTATTTTAGTTGCACCTCCTTACCCATATCCTTACCTGATAAATTTGGTGAAAATGTCTAAGATATAACTTTAGTATCCCCTCAACTCCTTGCCTTTTCTAGTTGCACCTCCATACCTAATAAATTTGATGAAAATGTCTTATATGCAACTGGATTAATCATTAACTTCTTACCTATTCGAGTTGCACCTCCTTAAGTAATAAATTTGATGAAAATGTCTAAGATATAACTTGATTATCTCCTTAACTCCTTACCTATTCTAGTTGCATCTCCATACCTAATAAATTTGATGAAAATGTCTTAGATACAAATTGATTAATCATTAACTTCTTACATATTCTAGTTGCACATCCTTAACTGATAAATTTTATGAAAATATCTAAGATTTGACTTGATTATCTCCTCAACTCTTTACCTATTCTAGTTGCACCTCCTTACCTGATAAATTTGATTAAAATTTCTTTGATACACCTTGACTAATCATTAGCTTCTTATATATTCTAGTTGCACCTCCTTACCCATATCCTTACCTGATAAATTTGGTGAAAAGGTCTAAGATATAACTTTAGTATCCCCTCAACTCCTTGCCTTTTCTAGTTGCACCTCCATACCTAATAAATTTGATGAAAATGTATTATATGCAACTGGATTAATCATTAACTTCTTACCTATTCGAGTTGCACCTCCTTAAGTAATAAATTTGATGAAAATGTCTAAGATATAACTTGATTATCTCCTTAACTCCTTACCTATTCTAGTTGCATCTCCATACCTAATAAATTTGATGAAAATGTCTTAGATACAAATTGATTAATCATTAACTTCTTACATATTCTAGTTGCACATCCTTAACTGATAAATTTTATGAAAATATCTAAGATTTGACTTGATTATCTCCTCAACTCTTTACCTATTCTAGTTGCACCTCCTTACCTGATAAATTTGATTAAAATTTCTTTGATACACCTTGACTAATCATTAACTTGTTATATATTCTAGTTGCACCTCCTTACCCATATCCTTACCTGATAAATTTGGTGAAAAGGTCTAAGATATAACTTTAGTATCCCCTCAACTCCTAGCCTTTTCTAGTTGCACCTCCATGCCTAATAAATTTGATGAAAATGTCTAAGATATAACTTGATTATCTCCTCAACTCTTTACCTATTCTAGTTGCACCTCCTTACCTGATAAATTTGATGAAAATTTCTTAGATACACATTGACTAATCATTAACTTCTTACCTATTCTAGTTGCACCTCCTTACCCATATCCTTACCTGATAAATTTGGTGAACATGTCTAAGATATAACTTTAATATCCCCTCAACTCCTTGCCTTTTCTGGTTGCACCTCCATACCTAATAAATTTGATGAAAATGTATTATATGCAACTGGATTAATCATTAACTTCTTACCTATTCGAGTTGCACCTCCTTAAGTAATAAATTTTATGAAAATATCTAAGATTTGACTTGATTATCTCCTCAACTCTTTACCTATTCTATTTGCACCTCCTTACCTGATAAATTTGATGAAAATTTCTTAGATACACCTTGACTAATCATTAACTTCTTACCTATTCTATTTGCACCTCCTTACCCGTATCCTTACCTAATCATTAAATTCTAACCTATTCTAGTTGTACCTCCTTACCCATATCCTTACCTGATAAATTTGGTGAAAATGTCTAAGATATAACTTGATTATCTCCTTAACTCTTTACCTATTCTAGTTGCACCTCCTTACCTGATAAACTTGATGAAAATTTCTTAGATACACATTGACTCATCATTAACTTCTTACCTATTCTAGTTGCACCTCCTTACCCATATCCTTACCTGATAAATTTGGTGAACATGTCTAAGATATAACTTTAATATCCCCTCAACTCCTTGCCTTTTCTGGTTGCACTTCCATACCTAATAAATTTGATGAAAATGTATTATATGCAACTGGATTAATCATTAACTTCTTACCTATTCGAGTTGCACCTCCTTAAGTAATAAATTTTATGAAAATATCTAAGATTTGACTTGATTATCTCCTCAACTCTTTACCTATTCTATTTGCACCTCCTTACCTGATAAATTTGATGAAAATTTCTTAGATACACCTTGACTAATCATTAACTTCTTACCTATTCTATTTGCACCTCCTTACCCGTATCCTTACCTGATAAATTTGGTGAAAATGTCTAAGATATAATTTTAATGTCCCCTCAACTCCTCGCCTTTTCTAGTTGCACCTCCATACCTAATAAATTTGATGGAAATGTATTATATGCAACTGGATTAATCATTAACTTCTTACCTATTCGAGTTGCACCTCCTTAAGTAATAAATTTGATGAAAATGTCTAAGATATAACTTGATTATCTTCTTAACTCCTTACCTATTCTAGTTGCACCTCCATACCTAATAAATTTGATGAAAATGTCTTAGATACAAATTGATTAATCATTAACTTCTTACATATTGTAGTTGCACGTCCTTAACCGATAAATTTTATGAAAATGTCTAAGATTTGACTTGATTATCTCCTCAACTCTTTACCTATTCTAGTTGCACCTCCTTACCCATCTCTTTACCTGATAAATTTGATGAAAATGTCTTAGATACAACTTGATTAATCATTAACTTCTTACCTATTCTAGTTGCACCTCCTTAACTAATAAATTTGATGAACATGTCTTAGATATAACTTGATTATCTCCTTAACTTTTTACCTATTCTAGTTGTACCTCCTTACTCATATCCTTACCTATTAAATTTGGTGAAATTGTCTAAGATATTACTTTAATATCTCCTCAACTCCTTGCCTATTCTAGTTGCACCTCAACCAGGGATGGATATATTCGCACATAAGGGGGGGGGGGGGGGTGTAAAGGCTATCATATATTAAATACGTAACCTAAACAAACCTATTTTAACCTAACCAAGCATATTTAACCTAATAAAAAAAAGAAAATATGATGAAAATTGAATACTTTATTAGCAACATTGTGAAAACTACAACTTGGAAATAAATGACCTCGTTAAAATGACCTCGGCCTTCTGCCTTTACTGCCGCCCGCCACATGTTCTCTACTAAATATTAATGTAAATAATGGCGGGATGTACCTCGGTGCCGTTTGTTCCTCCACTTTGTGGAGCCCCACATTCTCTCTACTTTTTGGGTAGAGGCTTCGCTGGGTCGACAAAATTATTTTTGTGGTTCACTTACAAATGAGTGAAACCTGCTTGTTCCAGCTCAGTTGTGTTGTAGCCCTTCCAACAATCTGAAATGATTCTTGAACATCAATGGTGAGATACTATATTCTATCACTAGTCAAAGCAAACTAACCGGTGTCCTCAAGAATCGCGTTAATAATGAACTAAAATGAACTCGGTCAAGAATCGCGTTAATAATGAACTTTTCTTTCTCTTTGAGACGGTCAGCCGACGCCGAAGCTCCCAATTTAATAATTCACAAATAACCTTCACAATTTTGCTAATAAAGTATTCTATTTTCATAATATTTTATTGTCACCAAGCTCCACTTCTCGAGTGTGTTTTGTATAATAGACAAGTACCTTAGATTTAAATATCCATTAGTATTCACTTATCAATGAGGATTCACATCTCTGTTTTCTCGTAACCTATTCTAATTACATACCTGTATGTACCACCTCGCCTAGTAATAAGTAAGTATTTCTTCAAGTAACTTGACTATACTGGGCATATGTTTAAATATGCTAATTTAATAATTTCGTTTCCGCTCTTTCCTCATCCATTACTTAATGTACGTCGCTGGTCACGCAGCAATTTCGTAATGTTTCTTATAAACTAATGTAAAATGTGCGATGTGGAGTGCTAAGAGTTTAATATGTATTTATGTTTAATATATGTTTAATGTTATGTTTAATATATGTTTAAATATTTGATGGTAACTTAAATTTTGAGTGATTTTTTTTCAGTTCAGACTACCATTCAGCGTTTGTCACAATGAGGAGGCACCGAATCAATTTAAACTTTCTTGTTGATCACAATCCCGAGAAATTCATTGGCGAAATGGAGATGTTTGTTGAAAAGATTGCTGAACAATCCTGGCTCTGTCAATTTATTACAGATTTACAGTAAGCAATTTTTGTTTATCTAGAAATTCATTTGTTTTGTAGTGAGATTAGCAACGATGAAATGCCCCAAGCTCTTTTTTTTACAAGAAGACCCTGTGTAGATTGCTAACCAGTATGGAAAGCTCATAAGAAAGAGAAAAGAGTTTGTCTTTGAGAAAAAATCAATCAAAGCAATCTGGGTGGGGGGGGGGGTCGCCCTCCAATTGTTTTCAATCATTAAAATGGGCACTAGTCCTTCCAATTTCCAATCGAATGAGCCCCTTTCGAAATTTCTACGACAACTCATTCTGTACGGATTTTCCTGGTCTAAAAAAAAAAAAAAAAAAAAAAAAAAAAAGAAATAAAAATTGCCCACATCGCTATTTATTTAGGCAGTGCTATTGCGCTCCCTATGATTATGGCAATCACACATATGCCGAAGACAGGGAAACCACTGTACTATATTTTGTACGTCTGAGGTTATCTTCGGTTTGAGGTTCTGACAAGATAAAACAATCAGGCACATCAATTGTGAGGAGGGGTCTTTATCTGCTCCTCTGGATTTTCAAAATATTTCTTCTGAAATTGATATTGAAAATCCCTTTTTTGGCGTTTCAATTGAAAAAATCCAAATTTTTTCAATTGAATTGAATTGTTTCAATTCAAAAACAATAGAAGTGCCTCTTCTCCTAGATTTGGGAAATACATTTTACCTCTGGCCAACATTTTTTTGAATTGACTCCCCTGGAAAAAACTTGTTTATTCAATCTTTTTTTAAGCAATCTAATCTTTTTTTAGAATAAAAACAGGTCAAAGGTCTTTCAAAATAGTCTGATTGATAAAAATAATGTACTATCGAAAAGCGTTGCCAGCGCAGTAAGTTTTTGGTGCCATTTGGTACGTAGAGAAATTTTTTGGCAAAATATAAATTTTCTTGTACATCTTGGTTTTACTACCTCCTTTCTTTCTCAGATATTTGTTCAAGTTTTAGTTTATCGAAAATTTGTTTTCTTCTTACGACAAATTTCTAACCTGCTATTCAGACGGTACAAATTATTCTCCCGCGGTACAATTTTAGTCGGAAAACGAGAACTGTTTATTTCAAAGAGTTGGCAACGCTGGCCCCAAGGTTTTTTTTATTGTCAATTTTATTTAGCAAGCTCACAGCATTTGAATCGGAAAAAAAACTGGAAACTTTTGATTCAGCAGATGCAGAATATTCATTTGATCCTTCTCACCACAATATAATTTATAATCTTCCGCCCCATAATTTAATTTTTCATCAAAACCAAATTAATGATAATTGAGTTGATCTGTTAGCAAGTTCTAAAGAGATCATAGAAATTGAAAAGTTGTTTATAAGGAGACTAGCATTAATAGCGATGAGGGAGAAAACAAAATAAATCTTATTGGCAATATATATTTTTTTTTTTTTTGTTTTTTTTTTTTTTTTAATAAGCCTGAGTCTCATATTTGCAACAATTCAGAAGATAAAGACTTTCGGAGGCTCAATTCCAAAAAACTTGAACTGGCTAAATAAAAATAAAAATTAAATAAATAATTTTGTTGGGTTGTAAAGGAAAGAGAATGTAGAATCTAGGACTGGTACTTTTGGATATAGGGGAAGTTTGAAATCCATTACTAATGCTTTCGAGATAGGAAAAGTTGGACTTTATTTCTAAAAAGTAAGTTTGGAAGGAAATTATATTTTGGATAAGGCTCGTACGCAGGGGAGGGGGTCAACTTTGGAAAAGTGCCAAAAATAAGCGAATATGCCAATGTATAGGCTATACGAAAAATGTGGTTCAATACCGCTTTCTAGGTCTATAATGAAAGAAAGGTTGAGGTGGTTAGGGCATGTTGTGCGGATGAAGGATGACAGATTGCCGAAGATTGTTCTTTTCGGCCAACCATCTAGGGCTAAACGGAAAGCAGGTCGTCCCCGTCTGGGGTGGGAGGACGTCATAAAGAAAGATTTAAAGGAAATGGGAACTTCGTGGGCGGGTGTAAAAGGGAGGCTTTGAATAGATTGGGGTGGAGGAGGAGCGTGCGTAGCTGTGTTGGCCTCAGGCGGCTAGGTGCTGCGATGAGTTGTTAGTAGTAGTAGTAGTAGTAAGAAAAAATGTACTGTAAATATATTTAAATTATTTTAAATGTTTGCTAAAATATTGACATTGCCAAAGGGTGAGCCCAGATTCGTATGTGCGTGCCTGTTTTTGCTACCTCAAAGTTAAAATCTCTATACCTCCGCACAAGGGAGGATCAGTTTCCTTCAACATGGGCCCATAGGACCCTTCAGTTTTGAAAGAGTTGGGAAAAAACAGAAGGAATACTTCTTCTTGATCTCGATCCACCCCTCCCCTGGGAGACGGATATTTTTGTACTTAGGATATTTTTGACGTATGTAAATGCTTTTTTGGTTCTTGAAAGAATAGTCTAAATCAGGCGTATAGGTGGGGGCTCTGGGCCTATCTCTCTTCCACCCCTTTCCAAAAAATGTTACGTTTTAGAATTTTTTTTTGTATAATTTCTTGATTTTCCGAACAATTATCGGACATAGCTTTGTATACTATAATTATTGACAGCTCTGTATAACACCAATTGGCATAATTTAGTAGCATATGGTGTTATATATGCTACTATATGATGTCATATAATATTTATTTGCTAAAAAAAACTGTTACTATTAATCAACTCAAATTGGGAAGCAGGGGGCTCCAAAGACCCGGCAAATAAAAAGGACAGAAAAAGGTTATACCACCCTCTTACAACCAATTAAAATGTATGTTATTTATAAGTCTAACTGCGCTTCTGTGTACACCTTGGGTGTCTTTTTGCTATGATAATTCGTTTTTCTCACAAATTTGTGCCCCTCCCCCAAGAAAAATTTACCCCCTTCCTCGTATGGAATTTCTGTGTACCCTCTTGGTTTTAACCGTGAGTAGATTTTCTGTATCTGTATAAATGTAGTTAGTGAGTTGCTTTTTTCTAGTCTTTAGCATAGGATTTGCCAATTATCTATTAATTGATTTGCTATTAACCAAAAGATGATAATAAATGGGAAAAAATAATCATTTCTTTGTTTCAGAGGAGAAGACTTATCTTATGCAGAATTCAGTTCTCAAATGTCGAAAAGACATGGACGCCAAATAAAGTTGACTACATTTGTTCTGAACTTAGGAAGGTAATATTATATAGCCTTGAATTTTTTTTATTCCTGATGCTACTCATAGTGAGATAATCAAAAGATATTTAACTTAAAGATTTGTCAGCCTTCTTCTTCTTCTGTAAACAGCAGTTAGAGTCCAAAATAGACTCCGTTTGGCTTCTATCAGGTTTTCTTTTGATTAATCAAAACAATAATAAACTGTTTTTCATTTTTTATACCTCCAGCATGAAAACAATACTAACGATTTTTTTTTTTTTTTTTTTTTTTTTTTTTTTTTTTTTTTTTAGACATACAATTGTGAAGGATTATAATCTTCTTGTTAAAAGAAAATAACAGTCTCTTGTAGATAATTTGGTACTTTCGGATAAAAATAAATTCCCACAAAAATAATCATCAGAAATAAATCCAATTCGCAGAAGTTTTACTTTTTTTCGAATACTTATCTTTGTAAAAGCTATACGAAGCTTGGTTCCCTTGACACCTAAACCGGGCCCTACCCACTCACCTCTTCAGTCCGAAACAGGGAAAATTACTCCAAAATACGCACTCTTAGGAAACGTAACAACTAAAAGGCACATCCACCGAAGCTCATCAGGGGAAACTAAGTTATTTAACCGAAATTTGAATTCAAACATTGAAAAGGATGCACTACTACTACTAACAACTCACTGCAGAACCAAGCCCCCTGAGGCCAACACAGCTACGTACACTTCACAGGAAGTTTCCATTTCTCTTAAATCTTTCTTTACGAAATCTTCCCATTTTAACCGTGGACGATCTGCTTGACTTTTAGACTTAGACGGTTGGCCGAAAAGGACAATCTGCCAATTTGTCCTCCGCAGAACGTGCCCTAGCCATCTCAGTGTTTCTGTCATTATTGCCCTAGAAAGCGGGATTGAACCACACTTTTCGTACAGCCTACTGTTTGAAATATGGCCAGTGACTGCATACCCAAAGCAACCCGTAGGCAATTTCTCTGGAAAATATCTAGCAAATCTTCCTCCGTTTTTCGTAGCGCCCATGCTTCATTTTCATATTCGACCGCTGTCATCACCGTAGCCTCTCGACTATTCTAATCTTGGTTCGCAGACTTATCTTGTCCCAAGTTGAAAAGGATATGACTAATAAATTTCTTTTATTGATCCCCCATTTTCTGACTTCATCAGTTTTGTCTTATTTTTATCTTCTTTTTATCTGTTATGCGGTTTTTACGATTTTCCTCACAATTTTTTAAATGTCAAGTTTTTTTTTAGAAACGCGTCCATGTGTTATCTATCTATCTATCTACTCTCCTTAAGCGTCACATTAATATGTATTTCAAGAGCAACTTAGGTCATTTTTTTTCAGGGGTGATTACGTTCCCACATAGAACGGATTGAGTTGACGGACCGATCGAAGCTCCTGGTCCGATCGAAGCTCGGTCTCCTGATACTATATACACGTATATATGTATGTAGGGGGCTGGTGATGTAAAGGTATTCCACAGGAGATTCAATTATAAGTCTTAAGGAGGCGAAGACCCGGGAAAACATTGAAGATTTATGGTCTAAACTTTTCAAAATTTTATTTCGTTCGACATTTTTTTTTTCCAAATTCAAACCACTTATCATATAAAGCAGGCAAAGCTAAATCATCTACAGGAAAAATTTATTTTCCGAATATTGAGACATTGTTGCAAACAAAGCAAAAGCATTTCAATTAAATTTCTAATTTTTGTCGTTTATTTATTTTCCTGCAAAAAAATATGTCCTCACTCTTTGACCAGTCTTTTATCGTATAATCTTTGATTAACAAGGGGGCGGGTTAATGCCTATCAAGCGGTCTTTTATGAAGACTTGCTAGTTAAGTAAGACAAAGGGTATTCTATATAGCTAGAGCAAGACAGATGGCATATCACCCGAAATTACTTGTCTAGTGGAAAATTAATTAAAAGAATTCTTGCATTCTTGTATTTATTGTATTGGTTATTGATATAAGTAACAATCCCACTAATGTGAAAATATATAGCCCAAATTATATATTTTCCTTTTATTATATCACTTCTCTTTGTCTTGTCTCACGCTAAGCTGATATAAAAAATAGTAGCGGGGTGATACTTTTTACCTACTTTTGAGCTCAAATTTCAATAAAAGCTTGCTTCCCATAGATGCTCCCAATGCGAAAGAATTAGGGGAAGAATTAAATCGGCCAAACACTTGACCTATTTTAACGTCTGCGATTTCCTAGCAGGTTTCCGTCATAATTGTAATGTATTTTACCTACCTTTGTTAATTCTACTAATTCTATCCTATTTTGTTTCAATTGTTTTGTCTATATGGTTAAAAGTAAAGGAGGGCTTGGTTTTATAACTTTAATAATATGTATAACCGAAATTATATTGTTGATTTGTGTGTTGTTTTTTTTTAGATATAAATGTCTAAGTCTTTCTGTAAAGATATAGTGAGGTCATTTGCTAGCCGCCTTTTTGCTAGCGTAAATGCCTACTAAGTCGTATTTTTTTTTTACTTTTAACTTTTAATATAATTCTTTAGATTTCGTTGAAAAAATTGTATTTTGTAAATTAAAAGCAGGTAAAATTTTCGTTTCAATTATAAATGAAAAATCAGGGGGTCTAAGAAGTCCTTTAAAACTTGATGAAGGGGTCAGACCCTAATCAATTTGTCTATTATGAAAGACGAACATAGGGGGCTGGGGCGAGTCTTCCAGATGGACAAAGATCCTGTAACTAAAACGATGCTTCTGCTAGGCAGTATGGGTTAGTTGGTAAAAGCCTGCTATGGGGAAAAAGTATGAATGGCCCTGATGAGGTTAAAACTGGACTTTAAAATCCGAATATATTTAGAAATTTGTCGAGTAGGAGGAGGGGGGCAAAGCTCAAGAACATTTGATATGGAGGATTAGCGTTTGTCAGTAATTTAAATGAAAATGATGTTTTGCCATTCCCGTTATATGTATCCCTTTTGATCAAATATGCTTATGTTGTTTCATCTTTTTTTGTCTAGGTTTCTTTTGTCTTTGACAAATATATTGAGAAAAAAATGTATGTATAAAGAAAACGGTAGTTTTTTAGTCGCGCAGAGATCGTTACTACAGAGCGACTTTAACTTCTACCTTCCCTCACAGCAGGAGAGTTCAGAAGCGACTGGACTGCAGTAACGGTCAATGCAGTAAACTGTTAATAGTATTTTTAGCTTTTATGATATTGTATGTCTGAACATTGCCAACCCGTCCCAGGGGCAAGGTCTAGTTTTGGTTGCAAATTTGTTAAATAGTTATTAGAATATTCTCTATATTAGTTGTGGGATGTTATTAATTACATTAGGTGCTTCAATTTTTTCAAAGGTTGCTAAAATAAAACACTGGACTATCAAACGTGACAAGACCAATACCAACAGCTAAAGCAAAGGACATGGAAAATATATGAGATAATGATGAAGGATAAAGAATTGCAAAGAAATCTGCGGACTTTTCCTTTAAAAATATCGGAGAAATCGTAAAGAAAGTTCTGTGTTGAAATTTTGTAGTAGTATGAGTAGCCTATTGTCTGGATGCCAGTCAGGTATTTTGTGCAGGAATGGACCAGAGTTGAAGAAATCCTCAACTCCAATTTAGGCATTTGAATTTTACCTGTCTCTTCAGCCTTTTTGAAACTAGGATTTCATATCGATTTTCATATGAGAAGAATACGCAAACGCACAGATTTAAATGAAGAAGAATGGATTTGTATATCCTTATACGTATATTGGGGTTTGAAATGCTGCATTTTTAGTGCATGTTCGAAGAATTTGAGGCGATTCTTAAGGAGATTTTCTCTGGGAAAAAGCCGCACACTTTAAGCAAGATGCAATTTATTGGTCAGATGTCCAGATATTTATTCGTTCAAGAAGGTTCTTCCGAATACTGAAGGGAAGGTCACTCCTCTATGTTTAACATGGGGTTTCCTCCATCTCGTAGTAATGCTCGAAATGACCTCTCTGGAAAAAAAAGTCGCGTAAAAGCAATGTTTTGGGGTTTTTTATCCTCCCCCCCCCCTCGTTACTCCCCACATTAAGATAAAACTTAGGACAAGTTTGGTCTCGAAAGACCTTCCTCCCGTCGGTTACCTTTCCCTGATAGTCTTTTCCTAGTTTTTTTGCTTTTTGTAAAATTGAAAATAAATTTGACTCACAGCATTTCAGCTTGTATGACCATCTCATCCTCAGTGCCATCTATCATTTGGTGACGCATTTTTTTCAGTTTACTAATAAGAATAATTAAATTAATTAGTATAGTAATCAGTGTCTGATCTCAGCTCCTTACAGAAAAACGTTTACAAAGCTTGAAAAAATGCTAATGTTCGCCAAACTCTAGGTGGCGTCGATGTTTGTTGCCGAGATTAGCGCCAGTTTCAACTCTTATAGGTTACCTAGACTCTTTGGTGTGTTTTTAATGGAGTAGTTAGGAGCTACGAGCATAAAATATAGATAAAACAAACATCCCTTACTGGAGGTTTTGGGGATAAAAAGAATTATAGTCATACAAAGGATATAAAAAAAATGAAAAGGAATGGTTACTATTTATTAAGGCCAGTGGTTCTCAAGGTTAGGTGGTTCTTAGTGGTTCCCAATGCTAAGGAGAACACAAAATATTGTAATACTATAAGGCTAAAATAGCCGAGAAAAATTTAGTTTTTGCAAAACGAAACTATAGAAAGCATAGAAAGTAGCACTGAAAGGTACCACTCGTTGACCTTCTAGTCAAAACAATGTATCTGTAATTCTCAAAGTTTTACAGTAGAGCCTTGATAAATTTGTGTGAAGGCTGGACTTACCACGCTTGGAAAAAGTGTAAATGAAAAGCACTTCCGACCAGTTTTTCATGCCAATTTGCATGGAGCTATTTGTTTTGCGCAGTTTTTCATGCCAATTTGCGTGGAAGTATTTGTTTTGCGAAAGCTAAACACTGTAAAAATGTGCTATAGGAAGTTTTTGTAGATTCCCTGGTTTACACCGTAAGTAATTTAATCGGAACCAGGGCTGGATCCTGGCTTTTATTCGGGGGAGGGGGAGACACACAAAAAACTAAAAAACATCAAAAATTTGTTTATATGCATTTTTGTTGCGTTTTTACAAGTCGGATAAACATTTTGAGGAAGGGGATTGAAATCCCCTACCCCCTCTCTGGAAACGACCTTGATTGGAACCTTTGACCTTCCTGCTTTCTTCAATATTTACAAATCACTAGACTACACTTCACTTCAATATATCACTTCACTTCACAAATCACTTCAATATATTTACAAATCACTAGACTGAAAAGCAACCAAGGTCTGAACTCAATTCACATTTTCAATTCACAATTCACAAATCACTAGACTGAAAAGCAACCAAGGTCTGAACTCAATTCACATTTTTAGAAAAATCTTTTTTTTAAAACTGCTTTCAACCCTGTATTTAAAAACTTAGTCAAAGCTGAACAATGATGAGGGTAAGGTGGTGAATCCATGAAAATTCTGGGCTGTGATTTGTTCTTCAGATACACTGTTTGACTTGTTATTGTCTTCGAGCCTTTGTTTGGTCCGTTAGATGCACTGTTTTGAATTAGGAATGTCAGGCCAAGCAGCAGTTACATTGTAAAATTGAACGGCCAATCCACGCAGACATAGGAAACACAGCAACTTTGTATATGTCACTCAATTCAGCACAAAGAGTTACGTGAGAAGCTACCCTCAGCTCAAAGTCGAGAAAAGGCGTAGATACACTGTTTTTGGGTTTGACAGCCATATTCATATGCACACGAAATGACAAAAGCCAAAATAAGAAATGCTAAGAAGAATACCAGCAGAAACTGGGGGGGGGGTGTATGGAAACTTCTCACTTTAAAACTGAAATGCAATATTGATTATGAGAATTTTCGAATGCCAATTCCTCTTCACCTACTCCCTAGTGCTCAGGTTTTACCATGCCTTTATGAAGGGGGTAAGTTCACCTACCTAGATATTCTAGTCTTGGAACACTCTGGAAAGCATGGACAATAAAACCAGCGTAAAATGTAATTTTATTAGATCCCTAAGGGGAGAGAGTCCAGACCATGGGTGCCCATAAGGAAGGGGGGTGGGGCAGGGGGGCACCCTCCCCCCTCCTGGCTGAGTGATGCTGCCTTATTTTTATATTTTTGTTCTGAGATTTCTATTATATAGCATTAAAAGTGCCAATTAGATGAGTGCCAATTATAGTGCCAATTGCCCCCCCCCCCAGACTCTCATTTCCTTCTTTCTGTCCCTGTCCCTAATAAAACCCAGTGAGCTATAACATATGTACACAGGATGGAGGACTTTGCGCCCTTACCTCTTCCAGAAATCTGGGGATCTCTATGATTTTATTATAATTTCTTCTGGTATTTGTTAATTACTCAGAACACACTCAAGAATTTTGATCTGCAAGATCTGGCAAAAACGGTTTAGCTATCTATATTCGGACACAATTAGCTCACAATTAGGCTCTTATGACATTTCTGAAATAAAGACCTAAGCCTTTCTGAAATTAAAAGCCAATCTGCTTGAAACAAAGCAGTATAATGAAAATATACCTACAGCGTAGTTTTCCACTGAGCCTAATTGTGCCTAATTGCTTGTCAAATGATTAAATTGGGTATTGTTTTTTGTTGAATAAAGTTTAATTCAATTCAAGTTCAGTTCAATTCATCCGGTGACAAAAAATAAGTTCATTAGGGCGAATAATTTTTGTATGTTTCTTGTATTTCTCGTTTTCTTTTTTTCGTCAAGTCGCTTCAGTGTTTTAGCAAAGTCTTGTTTTACGTCTAATTAAGATACAAATTGCTGTGTTAATAATTTCAAATCTTTCTCACGTGAAGGCTTAGGTCTCTCAAAGGATACTTTCTTATTCAGGGGCATAATAGTTTCAGGCATAACTCAGGTCTGGATTATTCAGGGAGGCAACTGCCCCCAGACCCCAGTTTGCCCCCAACTGAAATCTAGCGTTTTTAAAAATCTTGTCAAAACGAAGATAGGCCTAGATAATTCCAATATCCACAAAAACAGATCAGTTTTCTTTAATATACCTTTGCCTTTATGGTACTATATGGCTCATTTTTCATTTTTTACTGTCATTTTAACTTGAATTGAGAAGATCGTCTCCAACTTTCCCCCCCGCCTCTTCTGAAAAATGAGCCATATAATACCATAAAGGCAAAGATATACTAAAGAAAACTGACCTGTTTCTCTGAATACTTGAATTATGCAGGCTAATCTTAGTTTTGACAAATTTTTTTGCAGAAATAAAATTTCAGCTGGGGGGGGGGGGCAAAATGACGCTTTGGGGGGCAAACTTTAGTCTGGAGGGGCAATTGCCCCCCCCCCCTGCCCCATAGCAAATTACGCCCC
The DNA here is from genome assembly GCA_027921565.1 of Artemia sinica. Lineage (NCBI taxonomy): Eukaryota > Metazoa > Arthropoda > Branchiopoda > Anostraca > Artemiidae > Artemia > Artemia sinica. Next base: position 9,258,319 of record CM051271.1, on the reverse strand, counting down.
TGAGCCCAATCTAAGCACTTTACCATGCACCACTCTTGTTTTAACCCGTAAATTGAACCAACTCTAACAAAATCAAGAAACGGAAAAAACACATGGGAAATGTACAGTTTGGGCTATATATTTGCGCCTTAAGGGGAGGGGGGTAAAGTTTAGTGAAATCGCAGCTAAAATGCAAAGCGTGTGAGAATTGTCTCCTTCTCAACAACCCCAATTCTTGGCTTATACCAAATGTTGGGATTAACTTTCGGAAAGAGCTTGTTCCTCCCTCATATGCCCGTCTATTTATCTTTTAAAAAGATTGCTTGAAATTTCAATCCTACTGCAAATATTTAGCATGTATAAGGCGCCATGGCTTAGTTGGTTAAAGCGCCTGCCTAGTAAGCAGGAGATCATGGGTTCGAATCCCATTGGTGCCTTTTTTTTATTAGTGAAATTTAATATTAACATATGCATGGTTTCACTAATTATGATGATGGAAGAGACGACTATATTGTATTATTTATAGGTAACGTGTCAGCATTTTATTTTATATTTTATTTCATCAGAGCTTGATTTTGGAGTTTCAATTTTGTATCTATTGATTTTCCAAATTCCTGTTATTTCTACTGCCTCCGTTAGAAGGAGTTTTTGAACCCCATTTACGTATGGTTAAGATTGTGTGCTACGGTTCAGCGAATGCCATTGAAGGTTGGAGAGCAATCCAATAACGTATAGAGCATTGGCTTCTAGAAACGATTGCTATATTCGACTTCAAGTCTCGTTTCGTTTTTTGTGTCGTTTGTGTTTCGTTTCGTATTTCTCGGCGTGTCTTCACATTCGTAAGCCGACACCGTTTTCTCCAGTTGTAATCGCAGGAAATCGTAGAAGGCCGTCATACAGATAATGCAAATAGACAGTTTTTGGTACATAGATCCGTGCAAAGCAGTTTCAGTGCATCAGTTTTATTGTTGCTTCGTGCTCAACACACTTATTTCTGGAGCTAAATAAATTCCTTGGTTAATTTCAACACAAAGCAAAAAATTGTCGGATGAGGGTTCCCTCCGTCAGGCAACCAGGGCCGTTTCAAAGGGGGCGAGTGAGGCAAGCTGCCCCGGGCACCGTGGCGGGATGTGTAGCTGAGGCTTGTCACGGGCGTCACAAACCCTAGGAACAGCCCTGCATGCAACTACTTTAAAATCAGAAAAGGAAAGTATAAAAATTTTCCTCGTACTAACTGCAGATTAGTATATGATAGTGAAATAAAATGCTCTCTGCATGGTTTTAAGTTCTGTTTGAAAGCAAAGTGTGTACGGAAATTTTGAGGCTCGACTCTCTGGATTTATTTTGTAAAGAATATTCAGAAAGTTTTTACCCCCCCCCCCTTAACTCTCTTATATTTGTTGAATAAAATATTGAATTGGAGGGGAAGTACGGTAGACCAGGTTGGGATTAGAGAGGGCTTGGTGGGAAATACGGTCAGAAGTGCACAATTATGTTAGCATATGATGGACAGCGCGGGGCCTTTTCGGGGTGCTCTAGCATTTATAGAATTAGAGAGAAACATCGAACCATCATTATAAAATGTGTTAACTTAAGAAATCTTCTGCCTCCAGGGGCGGATCCAGGATTTTTTTAGGGAGGGGGGCAAAATAGGCTGATCCGATAAACTTGCGTTAGGAGCAAGTTTATTTAACGTAAAGTTGCGTTAATTAAGTAAATTACACTACTTTAGACTATGTTAGGGGGGGACCACCCCCCTTGAGCCGCCACTGTCTGCCTCCCCTATCACCTCGCCCCAGAAAAACCAAAAGATACAAAAAGTAACATGCAACCTTTTTGACAGCAGTCTAACATTTCGATTTTATTCTTTATTTTAATTTAATGATAAAGTTTAAAAAACGAAAAACAACAAAAAAATCGAAAACGCGCACATTGAGATATCTATCTCAAGGGATTCAAATTGGTTAAAATAGCCAAAAACAGTATAAGCGTTCGTAAAATAACGAAAAGAACGTAAATATCACAAGGTTTTGATCGGTAAGGATTTTCCGTTGTTGTATTGAATAAAAATGTGCCCATTTTGGCAATGTGCCAATGGGCAATGTGCCCATTTTCTGTATGAGCTTTTTTTTCAGATTTTTGAAAGACGATCCATTCAAAGCTACATTTTACCGATTTTAACCTGTTATGTAAAAATGACCAAGCCAGATTATGATGGTGCACTTAGACTTATTTTGGAGTTGAGACGTAAGTAGATTATTGAATATAATAATAATAATTTATTTTTGACCCACTAACATTATAAAAAAGTGGAGTAACAAAAGAAAGTAAAAGGAAAAGACGTACAAAACAACATCAAATATAAAAAAAGGTACTTGTCTAGAATCCAGAAACCACGCTAGAAGTGAAGTTTCGTTAATGCTAGCGAAAAAACAAAATAGGACGAAATATAATAGTTTAGAAACAAATTTGGGCTATATATTTGCAAATTAGGGGGGAGGGGATAAATCGTAGCATATATTAAATATGTAACCTAACCTAGGTACCTTTTATCCCCCTAAACCCCAAAACACTAAAGTTTAAATATAGTTTCCGGAGTGAGAAACCGTTTGTTCAATCACTATTCATTGAAAACAAACCGGTTATTATCCTATCTGATCTGGTCTTCTACGCAATACAACTCGCGATACCAAAAAAAAAAAAAAAAAAAAAAAAAAAAAAAAAAAGTTCAAATCAGAATCGCGCGAGAGGATGAAAAGAACCTAATAGTAATAATAATAATATTGATGACGCTATTGTAAAGGTCCTAAGATCTTCCAAGCATGGCGGAACTGTGCCAAGCATTGTGGCGACTCCGCCACCTGAGGCGGAACTGTTGACACACGTGACGCTCTGATATGTATATCAGGTGGGGAAAGAGGGTGACCCCCTGCCTGACCTGCAAAAGTTTGAGTAAATTTTATTAACCTGACCTCAGAATTTCGATCTGTTTATTCGACTTGACTTTGTATGTTTTTTTGTTATTGTCTCAGAATGCTTTATTGTCTCATGTTTGTCAGGTGTCAGAATGCTTTATTGTCTCTTAATGTTATTGTCTCGGAATTGTTATTTGTTATTTGACTCAGAATGCAAATTTGGCCTTTAAAGGCTAGTGATAGTTCATTTTGGAAATAAATCTTATCTTAAACTTATTCACTTCGACAGTTGAACGAGTGGTAAATGAGTAGTTTATAAAAAGGTATTATAAACGTTCTAAATTGTAAACACATAAAAACAGAGAGTGTACTTTAAAAGATATTGTGACTCAAAAACTTTTCTCTCTTCTTATTTACCTAATTTTTCATACAGAAAAACTAAAGAATTAATTTATTAGAAACCTGCTTACAACAACACGAAAAAGAAAAGGTAGAGCACTGAAAGAAAAATTAAACCAAAATAGTATCTAAATGTACAACAAAAGAAAAAAGTGATATATTATAAATAAACACAGTTATTGTCACTTAAACCTCAAGGAGGAATTTCAACGGCGAGGACGCGTTTCCCTGTTTCTCTATCAACTTTTTTTCTAATCCAGGGACAAACAAAATAGGGTCATCGACGTAATATTTATTCAAAACAAATGTGTTTGGTAGATACAGTGGGAGGCACAGCCGAAATTTCTGGCAACATAGGTTTAAACGAATACGGGGATTATTTGAATTTTTAAGCCCATGCCATACTGGGGAAACGTAGTTGAGAATAAACGAGCCAAAATAAGTTTATTAAATCTAAACTTAAGGGCTAACAATTGTGCGTAACTTAAACGTAGACTGGAAATAACTTCGTCAATCACGAGAAGCTTTGAGCCTCCCAGATATTCTCCATTGCGATACTGAGATACTTGAGTTATGGATCCATGAGAAGCCTTCTAATCCTTAATCAGTACGAATAAAGATTGTGGGTGGAGTGAAGTTTTAGGTGAAGAAGACGGTTCAAAAACAAGAAACTTGGTTTTGGCTGAATTGAGTTCAGACCACTATTTCCATGACCCTTATGTAGAAGCTCAATAATGCCCTGTTGGTTAATAAGTGATGTTTTAATCAAGACTATATCGTCCATATAACGTAATAGGCGCAAGTTCAAACCATCAACGTCTAACATAACTCAACATTTATGTCGAGTTAGCTAGACGTTGATGCGTTGAATAGTATCGGGATTAAAATTAAACCTTGCCGCAGGCCACGATACAGCTTAATCGCTGATGAAAATGAACTGTCAGGAAATTTAACACGAAGCTTCTTCTTCTTCTTCTGAATACACATTTGATATATCAAAAACCAAGCCGATCATCAGATGAACAAAAAGTCTCTTTTTTCGCCTTCAACATCAATACAATCTTTACATAACTTTTTTTTCTTTTTTGCTATTCAATCGTTAAGGAATATAATACTCTTGGTTAACATAAAACAAACGAAATAAGACAAAAAAGGAAATTAAGAGACGATCCGCAGTATCTACAGTACGGGTCGTCCCTTTTATTCCATTCAGACTCTTCCTTTTCTGTTAGAGCTGTTAAACCACCAAAACCATTTCAAAAATCTGACTGAGCGTGCTAGACACCGTGACTGGCCTGTAACTAGAACACAGGTTCCTATTCTTCCCTTTTTTCAAAATGTTCGAAACAATACCAAGGCACAATGATTTCGGGACTTTACTTGTATTAAGACAAACCTGGAATAGTGAGATGAGATGATCGATCAATAGACCGTAACTATTCCGAAGATGCTCTGTCATAATTCCGCCGAAACCAGGTGATTTCCCTCTCTTTAACTTTTTTATAGCTGATGAAACATCACTTTTGGTAATTACCAGATAGTGATGTTGTCTTTGTAGAATTTATAAATGGTTCACAAGTTTGAGGTCACTTTTGGCCGTGAGCCAGGGGTGCTTAACTTTAAACACGTTACTGTAGGACCTAACCCATTGCTCTTCTGGGATATTAATGGAAGGGTTAGAAGCAGTTTAGACTACAGAAAGATTTCCACATGAAGTTAGGGCTAGCTTCAGCATCCTCGACGCATGATTAGCTTCTTCGACCTTAAAGATAATAATCGTTTTGAGCTACTGAAATACGTCCCCAGAACGTGGTTAGTCACACTCTCGCCATAATGAGCCCCAGAACTTAGCAAAAGGTTTAGCCTGTTTCACTACCAGTGAGCGATCTCTACCTAGCTTGTTTGTCCCTGGCTTGAAGTGGCAAAAAGAAACTGAAGCCTGCTGGGCTGTTTTCTTGGCGTCTGTAATTTCCGTACAGTACATGTCCAATGCAGTAGAATCTTTTACACCGTTCAAAAATCACTGAGTACTTTGATTTTATTTTAGATTTCGTCACAAGTTTCTCTGTAGAGATCAATATTCATGTTGTTCCTCAGACCTTAGTGGCATAATCGCTTCGGCGCTTCAGTGGAACAGGGTTTAAGCCTGTTTTAAAACTAAGACTTGAATGACTACTCATAGAGTGCCTGCCATCTACATGACTGGTCTCACCCAGTTTGAAATTAGACAAAACGTGCTCAATATTGTTTGTAGCTCCTGTATTTTGAATATACATATAAGAATTGTCCGTATGGCTAACCACGAATCCCAGGGGGACACTTGACAAAATTATTTCGGAGAGCTTATTGTTTTTCCAGATCGTACTGAAAGTCGACAGAGACTTTCACTTTTCGGTTACCAGTCCCTACCAAAAAACGCGGAAGGCGACCAAAAGCTTGGGAGAATCACCGCTCAGATAACGGAGTGTTTATATTAGTATGTAAGTACACCATGCTAAGGACTAAACCACTTGGCCCAGAGAATTCAACTGCAACATACATATTCAGAAAATTCAACTTTTTGACAGTTCAATGAGCAGTCAACAATAATAGCTGTCCCTCAACTAGGCTTCCCACGAACAAAAGATTGTTTAGCTTCGTGTATGAGCAACGTTTGCTTCGCCAACTTCAAGCAGCCCGAAATTACCTGAAGTGAGTATATGATCCTACGAAACACAATGTTTTATTAATGGCAGAGAAGCCTCACATGCTCCAGGTTAACTGAGTTATGCCAAAAATGTTTGGAGAAAATATGGATAAACTATTCGTCTCCTGGCGGGCTTATGGTCTACTGAGGCTGCTTTTTTCATTGTACTTCTCACTGAAGGGCATTTCATGCTGTATGAGGGGTGGGTGTTGTGACCTTTCGGACACAGTGCGGACTTGACTGTAAATTGACTTGCATTGTGTATCCTTGGTAGGCACATGAAGGCCAGCATAATTGGGAAACTTAGGGGTGCTGTTGCAAGCCTGAGCAAGGTAGTCAAAAGCTTGGCGCTTAAAAGAGTGCTTAAGGAGCTCTTGATAAGGGTCGACCCTAAGATGTGTGTAGTCCACAAAAATGCCTTATCCTTGGCAGGCACATGAAGACCAGCATAAATGGGACACTTAGGGGTGCTGTTGCAAGCCTGAGCAAGGTAGTCAAAAGCTTGGCGCTTAAAAGAGTGCTTAAGGAGCTCTTGATAAGGGTCGACCCTAAGATGTGTGTAGTCCACAAAAATGCTGCAATTAGTTGCTTTGTCTTTACTGTAGCTTAAAGTGTAACTGCTACTTAACTGTAGCTTGACAGTAGCTGAGTACCGTATTTCGTTCTGCGGTAGCTTACTTCTGACCCAGTCTAACTGTCCTTCATTGAGTCCGCCAATAGTTGGACAGAGGCATCAGAATCCATGTAAACCACTAAACCGCCTTTTTCTGAGCATTTTGCTGAGTTTCACCTGCTTTTGCACAATCTTCAGCAAATTCTTTTGTTTCGCACACAACTCGAGGTTATCTGGGGAACGTTATTTATGACCACAATATTTATATATGAATGTATAAATATATATATATATATATATATATATATATATATATATATATATATATATATATATATATATATATATATATATATATATATATATATATATATATATATATATATATATATAAATATATATATATATATATATATATATATATATATATATATATATATATAAAAATATATATATATATATATATATATATATATATATATATATATATATATATATATATTTATATATATATATATATATATATATATATATATATATATATATATATATATATATATATATATATATATATATATATATATATATATTGAAATTCACGGGACCACGAATTTTCTTCGAATTACGTATAGTTCGACTTGTGCATAGTTCGAGTTATAGAAGTCATTCTGCATAAATTGTTTCGGCAAACATTCAGCAAATTCCTTTGTTTCGCACACAACTCGAGGTTATCTGGGGAACGTTATTTATGACGACAGATATCTAAATATATATATATATATATATATATATATATATATATATATATATATATATATATATATATATATATATATATATATATATATATATATATATATATATATATATTGAAATTCACGGGACCACGATTTTTCTTCGAATTACATATAGTTCGACTTGTGCATAGTTCGAGTTATAGAAGTCATTCTGCATAAATTTAACTTATAAAGGTATCGAGTTATTGTGATAAGCCAAAGGAAAATTCAAAATACAAAAGTACAAAATTGCTAAATTTACTCCCTATAGCCATTACAAAGTTAAGAATAACTTTATCAATGCATTATAGACTTGATTTTCAAATGTCAATAATAAATTTAGTTTGCTAGGAAATAGACACCAGAACATTAACAAAATCTGATACAAAAATATGTTAAACAAAATTAATACATATCAAAGTTTACACGTTGCAACCTGCGTACTGGGGTTTCGACTAACAGTGGTCCGTTGAAAAAACTTCGAGATACAGAGGTAAACTTTGAGTTGTGGAGGTAAAGGGAAAATAAAATTCAGCTAATCTACTGAATGGTACTTATCTGTTATAGCCACCGCACTCAAGCTCTTGGTCTGACAGAACCAGTTTTTTTTTTTTTATGTAGTTTCTTTCAGCTTAGCGTGAGAGAGTGTATATACACTACAATGTATATTTAATTAAATATTTTAGTTTATATTTTCGTTACTTTACGTTAGAAACCATTTAATATAATGCGCTCTGGGGGGCCTGATTTCCATAATTCTCTGTAGTAGTTTCTATAATTTTGTTACTATAGTAATTTATTTTCATCATACTTAGTATATTTCATTAGCATTGGCCCAACTTCACTTCTTGAATGTGTGGCTATAACAAATATGTACCTACCGAATTTCGAGTTATAGAGATAATCTTCGTCATTTCGACTTACAGAGGTAAAATGGAACCGCAAAATTATTTCGAGATACGGATGCTTTTCCTTCGACTTAGTCAGGTTTTTCCAAGGGCATTGAAAATAATTCGAAACATCGAGGATTTCTAGTTCTTGAGGTTCGAGATATCGTGAGTCGACAATATTATAAAACCAACTAATCCTTAGAATACAACCATTATTAAATGATTTGTAGGCAAAGAAGAGGAAGACCCATTGGCTCCCAAGCTCTTTTTAGAAAGTTTGAAGTATCTTCTGGTGCTAGTGGATGTGGAAACACTGTACCGTAGCTCTCTTGGAACCTATGATCTCAATCTTGCCCTTTTAGTTGCTGAAAACAGCCAAAAGGTACTTATTTACATCGATTTTACTTCTTTAATGTTAAATACTATTAGGCAAGATTAGCTAGTTTAGCCTGACAAACGGATATACTTATCTTTAGGTCGTTGAGATACACAACTAGGGTCATCTCCAGTTTTTTTTGTGGGGGGGGGGGGGTCTTGCAAAAGCATTTTTTTCTAGGTGGGGGGTTACAAAAACGCATCAAGAATTTGCTTATATTCATTTTTGTTATGTTTTTATGAGTCGGAAAAAACATTTTTTGGGGGAGGTGAGGGGGGGGGTCAAAACCCCTATCCCCATTGATATGGCCTTGTGCAAAGTAGATTGAATTCATGAAAATGTAGGGTTAGGGGGTCAATGTTGTTTTTTTTTACAAAGATATCAGAAGGCATTTTCAATATCTAGGTGGCGTATTTTTGTGCTTTTTAATTTTTTATGAAAATGCCAGAAAATTCTTTTTAAACTCTAGTGTGGAAAATTGTCCCCTCCCTCTGCCCCCCTCTAATTGGTCCCCTCTGGATATGAAGCGTGGTAAATCAGTGCCGCCACATTAAATCTTTTCCCATTTCTTTTTTATTTTGTTTAAAAGCAAGACATTATAGTGCTTTTTAGGGAGCGGTCTGGGTGGGATTTTGGACACCCTGTATACCCTAAAACTGATTGAACAGTGGATATCATCTATTTTTTTAAATAATTTTTGTCCAATTCCTGCCAATTCACAATTAAGTTTCGTATTGCATATAATTCTTCAAACGTTTAGTTCAAAGGTTCCCTAACTTTTTTTTCTCATAGACAACTTTCACAATTTTGGTGGTTCTGGTGGACCCCTCTCCCAGATTTATTTCTACCGTACTCCCAAAACTCTGCAATAAAAAACAGTGGCGGATCCTGGGGGAGGGGATGGGTTGCCTCCCCCCCCCCCCAACGTAGTCTAAAGTAGTGTAATTTACTTCATTAACGCAAGTTTGTGTTTATTAAACTTGTTCCTAACGCAAGTTTATTGGATCAACTTATTTTGCCCCCCCCCTCCCCTAAATAAATCCTGGATCCGCCCCTGAAAAAAAGTGGACCTAACTTTGGAAATTTTCGCTACTACTGAGTTCCAATCACGAATTGACAGTTTTCGAAAAAGAAAGGGAGAATTGAGGGGATAATTTATTAATTGGTTGTGCTGTGAGTGGATGTCGAAAAAGTAAAGTTGGCCAGTCAAAAGAGAGATCCCAAACCCACTTTTTTATATCTACTCATAGCACAAAAGACAATCAATTCTGAGTTGTCTTGTTTAGAAAAATCCCTATTCGGAGTGGTAAAAATAAAAATAAAATTAGTATCCTGTGTTGTGTTTATTCAATTATTTAATTATTAAACTATTAGTTATTATTTTTTTATATTACATTGTAACCTAATAACAGTCGTAATATAATTAAACTTAAACATCAATAAATTAACATACCTACTACAATGATAATCACAAGTTATAATTTTAACGAGAGTGAGACACTTGATGGATTGACAACAAAACATCAATATTTGGGTTTAACTTTGTTGGGAATAACCACAAATTTCCCCATTTTGTGATATTCAATCTGCTTCTTTTTCTTCAGGTTTGTAACAAAACTAAAACTTTTTTCGACAAAATATGACAAGAGAAATGCTACCAAAAGCTTTATCGTAATTCCCCACAGTCCATGATAATTTGTTTTTTTCTACCTATAGCCAAAATATTTGACACGCTTTTTTAAATTTCAGCTTTAGCTCCTCATTGGTGCTAAGCTTGAGTGGCGCCTCTTGTAGCATCATATTCTCCATTTCCGTTTCTTCAAATGGATCTATGATTCATTGTGGTATTCCCATTATCGGAGTATCTTCAAATCTGATCATGCAGGTCATCCTACAAGGCAATTCAGCAAGGGTGTATTCCACGTCGATTGATTTTAATTCATGATGCTAAGAGGTGGGGCTTAATGACGATTTTTCGGTGATTAATCATTATTAATTACGTTCTAGACAAGGAATGTACTAGGGCTTTAAAGCTTTAGGCATGTAATTAATCGTATTTAATGATTATGGTAAATTAATCGTAATTAATGATGATTAATCCCCGAAAAAACGTCACTAAGCCCCGCCTCTTAGCATCATTAATTATAATCACTCGACGTGGAACATACAATTGCTAAAATCGGTTCCCGAAATCAGCTACGTGTGCCTAGCCCTTTAATGTCTAAATATACTGATCCAGGTATTCTACCTGCGACGAGTTCGGAAACCGAGAAAATTCTCGTTAACTGTTGAGTTGCTTAATAAATTTTAATTTTTTGAAAAAAGTTAAAATTGTGCCCTTTGTTATTTTTTAATTTTTGAATTGAAGCTACCCTCTTGCAATTGTTAGCTAATATCACTAAATCGTTTGAACAAATATGTCAAATATGCGATGTCTATCTTTAAATTGATCAGATTTTTTTGGGTTTTAATTTGGGTCTTTACTTTCGAGAAACTCTAAAAGTAATTTAAAAATTGATTAAAATCTTTTTAATCATGCAACTTTCGACAGGTTCAGTATCTGACTACGTACTTTAGTATCCAATAGCAATTGTTGGAAGTCGTCATCATTTTCATCATACAATTCTGCAAATAAACATGTATTAAATACCTTGTTTTTTATTTTGTTGACTGCATTAATCATAAATTTTAGCGATTGATGTCGTTTGGTGACACAGTGTATTATGATTACCATTTTTCAAGTAACAGTCGCTGATCTTCTTAAAATATCAGCCCACGTTGATAGGTGAAGTCAAGCCAACATTTGAGTTGTTCACTATCTGAACCAGATAAATTTTCGTGGACCCCGTTTACGAATTGTGAACCCCTATTTGTGTTGCACCAACGAAAATCCCCTTCAGGTCTACTCTTGACCTCTGTAAGTAAGTAAGTAAGTAAGTATGACGATACTAGTCCCTTAAGGTCCAAGCTGGCGGTGTTGATCTCCGTTTCGTGGCACCTCAGCCAGGAAGTGCAAAGGGAGGCTGGGGGCCAGCCATCCTGTGGTTTCGCACACCTTTCCTGCTTACGTTCCCTAGATTTCTCCAAGTGCCCATTTAGAGCTGGGTCGACTCTGGTCAAGCTTACAGAATCACGCTACTGACCCCGTCCCAAACCAAATAATCCGCCACGTCAGGAATCGAACCCGTGCCCCTCGCACTAAACGATTCCCAACCCAGCACGCCAACCACTTAGCTAGGACGGCCACTTAGCTAGGGGTGGCTGTTGACCCCTGGGGGTCCTCCCGAACCACTTTGGGAATCACTGCTTTAGTTTTGACAGTGATATTAACGCAGTGGAAATAGCTCACCTATGCTTCTGTCCTGACATGGCATTTTATGTGCGATTTTGCTTCAATTTTAGAGTATGTTCAAAATAATAAAAATATGTCATCGGTAAATAACATAAGACAAACTTATCATGGTTGCCCCCTAAGGGGAAACTTAGCACAGAAGAAATTTTAGCCGATAGTAACCGAAAATTTAAAAACGGCTTTGAAAAGACTGTCAAGCGAGGAAGAATTGATATTTGTACCCGATTCAGGGACGGTAACTATTATTTCCATTAATCTTCATGATAAAAGTTCATTGCGAAAGTAAATTTATTGGAATAAAAAAAAAGGCTGAAACTCCACGAAATAGTATGAGATGGAAACGAAAACTGCAACATTGAAATCCTCATAACTGAGAACCCCATGTACGAGAATTACAGTATCCCATATTGAGGGACGTATTGGACTCAGCGATATTTCTCTTTTTTTCCTTTTTTGTCGCAACTAGTTTGGCGCTGAAGTATTATAACGAGATGTTTAAGGGCTCATTAAGTCGGGGCAGTGGCTTTCCAATTTTGCCAAAATTTGCCAAAAGTCGGGGCAATGATATTCCAAAATTTTGAATAGAAGTATTCATACATAAATCTTCGAAGAACGGTAGAAAGTGTTGCGCATTATTGAACTCAGGATATTACGTTATTTTGGTATATTGCGTCGAAGTACGGTTGCCATTAATTTTTTTAGTTCAACGTAAGTCCATGGTTCAATTTTAATTCTTTGTAGAAAGATTTATTACGTAATCTTTATTTTTCAGGTTCATATTTTAGTTCTGAGATCTCAAAGATACGACCAGTGGGCCATGATAGGCTCTCTGGGATGACGTGAATTTAGTTCCCCAAAGAATCGTAGTCTATGACCAAAATGCATAGTATTTGGATGGATTGCGGAAACTATAAAATTTGAAATAATAACTATTGAAAGCTTTGAATAGTATTAAATTTGAAAAAAAGGAAAGGCAATAATTTTGGCATAATCCTTGCTTGAAGTTGGTATAGACGCCAACAGAAGGGAGTATGGAACTCAGGCCGTATGGAGGCCGCAGGCCGTCAGGAAGTATGGAGGCTTAAACTTATTCCTGGGATATAATACACATATCAACTAAAAATTTGTGTTCTAAAGGAAAGAGTGTAAGCTTTCCTTGGTAAGCCTTTGACTTTCCGCAACTTTTGCTGAAAGCTGATCAATTTTCATCTAGCCTATTGGTCAAACATTTTCTAGCCTTGTGCTTGGATTGCTTAAATATTTTTGGTACTATTGTTTAGTCGTTTTCGACTTAAAAAAAAAAGTATTTTATTTTTGTCAAAGCTAAGACATAGATTTTGGTCTTGCCGGATCCTAAAGTATCTACCATTTTCGCAAGACAGACTATGACATGATTGATGTAATGTCGTGACATGTGACATTTGTCATAACATGTGACATGAACCTGTGACATTTCAGAGGCAACGCTGTAGCGTTGCCTATAGTAAAGGCCATACGGCTCCAATGTTTTATTATTTTTTTTCCCAGAGGCACTTCATATGGAAGGGGTCGTCGCAGAAACTTCAAAGGGGGCTCATTCGATTGAAAATCGAGAGTTCTAGTGCCCTTTTTAATAGTCGAAAATAATTGAAGGGCAACTAGCCCCCCCCCCACGCCAATCGTCCCCCAAACACATCCAATCAAAAATTTGAGATAGTCATTTTGTTCAGCGTAGTTGATTTCCAGATAGAAAATATATTCTTGAGGAGAACACTCCCCCAAAACCCTCAGGGCAAGAGTTTTAAGTTATGCCCTGGTGGCATATAAGGTTTTTATAGAAGGCGTTGTCGTAGAAACTTTAAAAGAGGCTCATTCGATTGGAAATTCAAAGTCGAAAGTGATTGGAGGGCAACTAGCCCCCCTCCCACACTCATCATTCCCCAAACACATCCAATCAAAAATTTGAGATAGTCATTTTGTTCAGCGTAGTTGATTTCCAGATATAAAATATGTTTTTGAGGAGGACAATTCCCCACAACCCTCAGGGCAAGGGTTTTAAGTTATGCCCTGGGGGCATATAAGGTTTTTATAGAAGGCGTTGTCGTAGAAACTTCAAAAAAGGCTCATTCGATTAGAAATTCAAAGGGCTAGTGCCCTTTTTAATAGTTGAAAGTGATTGGAGGGCAACTAGCCCCCCCCCCCCCACGTCCATCCTTCCCCCAAACACATCCAATCAAAATTTTGAGATAGCCATTTTGTTCAGCGTAGTTGATTTCCAGGTAGAAAATGTGTTTTTGAGGAGGACACTCCCCCACAAGCCTTAGGGCAAGGGTTTTAAGTTATGCCCTATGGGCATATAAGGTTTTTATAGAAGGCGTTGTCGTAGAAACTTCAAAAAAGGCTCATTCGATTGGAAATTCAAAGGGCTAGTGTCCTTTTTAATAGTCGAAAGTGATTTGAGGGCAACTAACCCCCCTCTCACGCCCACCTTTTCCCCAAACACATCCAATCAAAATTTTGAGATAACCATTTTATTAAACGTAGTTTTTAAGTTCTGGAAATTAGGTCTTTGAGGATGCCAACTCCCCCACAGCCCCCAGAGCAAGGGTTGTAATTTAAGGATTCTCCGAATCCTTCATATTATTTCTTATGGAAGGGATGCTCATATAAATTTTAGAGATGGCTCATTTGATTAAAAGTTCTTGTTCACTTAAAAGTTATTGTGGAAATTAAAAGTTCTTGTTCACTTTTTAAGAGTCAAAAGAGATTGGAGGGAAACTAGCCCCCCCCCCCTCCTCCACGTCCTAAACGGATCAGATAAAAATTTTGAGATAGACATTTTGTTAAAATAGTTCAAAGTTCTGATAACAAAAAACTCCGGTGTCGACAGAGCCCACCCGGGCCCGGGGGTAGGCGTTGTAAGTTATGCCCTGGGGGCATATAAACAATCAAACAATGATTAAATAAACAATCAATGCAAACAAACATACCATAGATATTAATGTAAAATAATAAATCAATTTAATATTTTAAATTAATTTTCTTATGTTACTAAGTTTTAGACAATAGAAAACTAAAGGTCATAAAGGCAATAAGGTTTCGAGGTTTTATTGTTTTTTGGTTGTGCACTAAGATTAGTGAAAATAGGGCCACCAACCCCTAATATCCTCCCATTTGTAGCGCAAATGTGAGGATAGCCTTATATAGTGCTTGTTAATTGTTATCTCTTTTGTAAAGTTATTTTAGTTTTTTTAATTAATTTTTTCTGTTACTAAGTTTTAGACAATAGAAAACAAAAGGTCAAAAAGACCTTTAGTTTATTAAAATTAGAAATTAAAATTAACTATATTACAAACATAAATATAACCAGTGCAAACATAAATAAATGAATAAATCTTATATAGCTTCAATATTTTTTATTATTTTCCCCCTAGAGCTGCTTCATATGCAAGGGTTAAAAATACCATTTTGTTAAAAATAGTTGAAAGGTTCAGTAACAAAACTCTGGCGTCAACAAAACCCCCAGGGTCCGGGGGCAGGAAGGGATTCTTGTATTAACTTCAGAGAGGGCTCATTTGATTGGAAATTGGAAGTTCTAGTCCAGCTCTTAAGAGTCAAAATTGATCGAAGGACAAATACCCCCCCCCCGCCCTTTTTCCTCACCAGTTCCTTTGAACTAATTCTATTTATACCTGAAGGCCCAATGAGAGTTAGAATGTTTTGGTATTAACACACACCTATTAGGCACCTACTCTCCTCCCTAACAAGGAAAGAAACAGAGAGTGTAAGGCAGTAGCAGATCCAGGGGAGGGACGAGGCCCCCCCCCTATCGTAGTCTAAAGTAATGAAATTTGCTTAATTAACGCAAGATTGCGTTAATTAAACTTGCTATTTTTTCAATCCATTCATTGTTGTCAATCGCTGTCCACAAGTTATGCAAGCTGTCTGTTGTTCATATATAGGGTTTTTATCAAAGAGGTAATCGTATAGACTTTGAAAAAAGCCTCATTCGATTTCAATTGAAAGTTCTAGATCCGTTTTTTAAAAAAATAAGTTTTTCGAAGAAAAGTAAAGGCCATTTTAAACTTAAGCTCAGGAGATACAAATACCTGTTAAAATTCTAACTCAAAACGACCAGAAATTACTTTTAAAGAATAAATGAAACCCAAAACGAACAGAAATTTAATAAACAATCATAGCAAAAAACACAACAACTAATAATATAAATGAATAAATAGATCTTAAAGCGAGTAATGCTTAGATTGAATACGAAAATCAAGCTTAAAATGAAAAAAAAAATAGTTTGCTATTAAAGTATAAATGAAACTTAAAACGAACAGAAATTAAATAAACAATCAATGCGAACAAACATACAATATATATTAATATAAAAGAATAAATAAATCTTAAAACAAGTGAAACTTAATTTGAATATGCAAATCAAGTTTGAATCGAATAAAAATAACTACAAACAAGAGTTTGGGTATCGCCTCACTGCAGAAGCCTAAAACCTATTGTGTCTGTGGCGCTTTACTTAAAACGAATTATATTACAAATTTTTTCTTTTGTACTTAATATTGAAGATAAATATTAAAATTACAGTAAAGTTTTGAACTAATGAGCTTTCAGCAGCCAATATCATTATACATAAAACATCCATTTTAATTTATTAGTTCTTTCCAAGATTGGTCAAGACAAATATAGTTTCACTACAAACAAAATTTGGATACTGCCCCCTTCTTTAACTGTAAAAACCTAAAGCCTTCTGCGTCATTGGCGCTTCACTGAAAACGAATTACTCGTATATTACATATTAATTCTTTTCCAGTTCTTACAGCATTGAAAATCAAAATAAAAAATTACAGTGAAAAAAAAATCTTGAACTGATGGATCTTTCAACAATTAATATGATTATATATCTAATATTGAATTTGATTTTGTTTATACTTTCCAAGACTGTCCAAGACTCATATAGTTTTCAGTAAAGCGCCAATGACGCAGTAGGTTTTAGGCTTCTACAGTGAGGTGATACCCAAACTCTTGTTTGTAGTTATTTTTATTCAGTTCAAACTTGATTTGCATATTCAATTTAAGTTTCACTTGTTTTAAGATTTATTTATTCATTTTTCGTTTTAAGCCTGATTTTCATATTCAATCTAAGCATTACTCGCTTTAAGATCTATTTATTCATTTATATTATTACTTGTTGTGTGTTTTTTGCTATGATTGTTTATTTAATTTCTGTTCGTTTTGGGTTTCATTTATTCTTTAATAGTAATTTCTGGTGGTTTTGAGTTTGAATTTTAACAGGTATTTGTATCTCCTGAGCTTAAGTTTAAAATGGCCTTTAGTTTTCTTTGAAAAACTTATTTTTTGGAAAGTTTTGTTAATTAATAACAAAAAACAGGGACGGATCTAGAGCAAAATCTTGGGGGAAGGGGCAGTGTGGCAAGGGCGCCAATAATTGACCAAATTGACAAATTTAGTTGAAAAAAGAGTGAAAAACAGAAAAATAGTAGAAATGAGGGCGCCAGAAGAAATCTGGGAGGGGGGATCCCCCTGGATCCGCCAGTGACACAAACTTATGGCGTAAATTTTCATGTTGCAGGACCCTTAAGGTTTCTTCCCATTTTTGCAAGACTTTGAAAAAAAAGTGGAAACGATCCTCGTCATTGAATTGATTTTTTTGTTTATTTAGCCTATTTTCAGTCTTGAATCACTAAAAAAAAGTTATTTTGGTCGTATAATTTTTTGTATTTTTTATATATCTGGTCAATATATTGTTCTTATTTTGAACAGACTGTAAAATTGAAGCAAAATCGCACATAAAATGCCACAAAATAGCACACGTGGTCATAAAAAGGGGAAAAAAAAATTAAGAACTGTTTTAAATGGGTTTCGCCGGATGCTAGAGACATCGTCTTTTTAGTTCAATCTATGACATGGGTTGATATAATGTCATAAATGTGACATTAATTTCTTTGTCCTTATGATCTTTACAATCAAATGCAATCAAGTGGGAAATTAAATCTCTCCTTGACTTAGGCGATGCAAATGATTAGAGTGACATAGATAAAGAGGTTAGTTGAGGTTTTGATAGTACAGAGTGCAAGATTGGGTTTGGAAAATAATGTTAGGAATGTTCAGTCGCTTAGACTAGGAATAAATGTGTCCAAAGATGTTGTCAATGGAAGTGAGTAGAATGTCTAGTGAGTAGAGTGTCAATGGAAGTGAGTAGAATGTCAAGTGAGTAGAGTGTCAAGTGAGTCGAGTGTCAATGGAAGTGAGTAGAGTGTCAATGGAAGAGGTTGTCAATGGAAGTGAGTAGAATGTCAAGCGAGTAGAGTGTAAATGGAAGAGGCTGTCAATGAAAGTGAGTAGAATGTCAAGTGAGTAGAGTGTCAATGGAAGAGGTTGTCAATGGAAGTGAGTAGAATGTCAAGTGAGTAGAGTGTCAATGGAAGTGAGTAGAATGTCAAGTGAGTAGAGGGTCAATGGAAGAGGTTGTCAATGGAAGAGGTTGTCAATGGAAGTGAGTAGAATGTCAAGTGAGTAGAGTGTCAATGGAAGTGAGTAGAGTGTCAATGGAAGTGAGTAGAATGTCAAGTGAGTAGAGTGTAAATGGAAGAGGCTGTCAATGGAAGTGAGTAGAATGTCAAGTGAGTAGAGTGTCAATGGAAGAGCTTGTCAATGGAAGTGAGTAGAATGCCAAGTGAGTAGAGTTTCAATGGAAGTGAGTGGAATGTCAAGTGAGTAGAGTGTCAATGGAAGAGGTTGTCAATGGAAGTGAGTAGAATGCCAAGTGAGTAGAGTG
Source organism: Artemia sinica (assembly GCA_027921565.1). Classification (NCBI taxonomy): domain Eukaryota; kingdom Metazoa; phylum Arthropoda; class Branchiopoda; order Anostraca; family Artemiidae; genus Artemia; species Artemia sinica. Next base: position 9,239,540 of record CM051271.1, on the reverse strand, counting down.
TCAATGGAAGTGAGTAGAGTGTCAATGGAAGAGGTTGTCAATGGAAGTGAGTAGAATGTCAAGTGAGTAGAGTGTAAATGGAAGAGGCTGTCAATGGAAGTGAGTAGAATGTCAAGTGAGTAGAGTGTCAATGGAAGTGAGTAGAATGTCAAGTGAGTAGAGGGTCAATGGAAGTGAGTAGAGTGTCAATGGAAGAGGTTGTCAATGGAAGTGAGTAGAATGTCAAGTGAGTAGAGTGTCAATGGAAGTGAGTAGAATGTCAAGTGAGTAGAGTGTCAATGAAAGAGGTTGTCAATGGAAGTGAGTAGAGTGTCAATGGAAGTGAGTAGAATGTCAAGTGAGTAGTGTGTCAATGGAAGAGGTTGTCCGTGGAAGTTCACTTACCTGGTTAGTATTGTTAGTAAAGATGGTGGATGCTGTGAAGATATAAATTGCAGAATAAAACGTACAAGAAAAATATGGTTTGATTTTACTTTCAGGGACTATAATGGCCATTTTTAACAGATGGAGGATGAAAGATTGCCGAAGATAGGGCTTTTGGCCACCCCTCTGGGGCATGAATGGGGCGAAAAGATGTCATAAGAAAGGACTGGAACTTTATGGGTGGGGGTAAAGGAAAAAATTTGACAATTAAGAAATTAACTGAAAATTATAAAACGCGTTTTGAAAAGAATTGTCTAATGAGAAAAGAAATGCCATTTGTAGCTGATTCAAGAATGGTAACAATTATTTCGATTTGTCTGAATATTAAAATGCTATTTCGAAAAAAAAATTACATTAATTTTGAAAAAGAGTCTGAGTCCCTTGAAAATAGCATCAAATACGAAACGAAAAGTACACCATTAAAGTCTCCATTGTCAAAAAAAAAAACATACAGGAAACTTACATTCTGCCACCTTGACCAAAAAGGACAATCCCTTTTTGCATATGTAGCAGTGATGTGTCTTCTTTTTTTTCTATCTTTCTTTTTTCATGCTAGTTGGGATAAAGGAGTATCATGTACGGCGGGCTGGCGTGGTTGGCGGGTTGGCGTCTGGCGGGCTGGTGGTGTAGTGAGTTGCGATTAGTTGTAGGGGTAGTTGCGATCGTGCAATTACTGCTCCAGTGACAAGAACTCCATGGCATGGATTGTACAATGACATAAGCACTCTATATACTGACATAAACACTATGACATTGAGATAATGACATAAACCATAAAATGGATATATACGCGGTGGCGGATTCAGGGGAGGGGTGAGGGGCGCGTGCCCCCCCCCCCTAACATAGTCTAAAGTAGTGTAATTTATTTAGTTAACGCAAGTTTGCGTTAATTAAACTTGCTCCTAACGCAAGTTTATCGGATCAACCTATTTTGCGCCCCCCATAAAAAAATTCTGAATCCGCCACTGTATATACGCTTTATTTGGTTTGTAACACTTCATAGTATCGGTATAATTACCAAAACATTATGACTTCTGTAACGTGTGACAACAGTCTATGACGTAGTTTGATGTAATGCCGTAAACCAATGACAGGTTTACGGTCACAGGTTTACGTAACATAACTTCATAAAATAGATTTTCATTTTGCAGGATCCTAAAGAGTTTCTACCATTTTTACAAGACTTGGAAAGAAAAGATGAAAACGATCGCCGTTTTTCAATTGATATTTTTCTTTGTCGTTACGATCGTGCCATTCAAGCCCTGGCTAAATGTGGCCCTTCTCGGTTTGAACAATTTAAAGAACTTGTTATGAAACACAATCTTTATCTAGAGGCACTCAAATGTTTTGAAGATAAAATTGAAGAAAAAAAGGTAAGTCTTTCAGAATTTATGTCTCTTAAATTTTTTTTTTCTTCTTTTTTTTATATTCAGTTTTTTATATTTTCTTTTTTTATATTTTTTTTGTATTCTATTTCTTTTTTTTATATTATTTCTTTTTTTTATATTTATTCTTTTATATTTATAGTCTTTCAGAAATTATGTCCCTTATATATGGCCTGAAAATGTGATTTTATCTTTAAACTTTTCAAAACAATATCATTACTGTTATGCCTAAACATCATTTCTGAAATTTTGACTTGTCTGAGTATATGCCAAAAGTAGTCTACTAGGCTGGTTTCAAAGGGAGTATGAGCAATATAATGAAGATCTAGGGGATTGAAGGGCTGGGCTATTGAACATATAACTTGCTGATACTCCCTTTGGATCCGACTCAGCAAACGATTTTTGGCAATTTTTTTTTTAATTTGAAAACGTCAGATACAACCTTTTAGAAGTAACAGGGACGATATATGCCTTTCAGAAACAAATACAAAATGTGTTTTAGAAACACGCGTTTTTAGAACACACTGAAAAGTAAATTCACACGTGTGAATTATTCGAGAAATGAAATTACAGAGTTCATTCGATACTCAACTTTTTTGGGGATGAGTTTGAAAAAAGGTTGAAGTTTCAAATCTCTTTTATCGAAAAAAAATGAGAGAGGGTAGCCATCGATGCTTCAAAAAGGGGTATTAAACATGTAGTTTGTAATTCCTTTTATACAATTTCTTAGAGTATTTTCGTTTTTGTATATTTTCAATATATGTTTATATTTTAAGACTCTCATTAAGCTTTATATACTAATTATATACTTTATATACTATATTATTAATAATTATCTATTTAATAATTGTCTAGCTTTTTTTTCATTTAAGGATTACTGAGTGTATTTTCGGTGTGTTGTTTTTTTTATCATAAACCCTTCTTTAAAATAAATTTTAATTTTGTGTAGCATTATATACTCTGGTATAACTTAAATTGTTTAAGCCCTAGACGGCCAACCGTCTAGGGCTAAACGGAGAGCTGGTCGTCCTCGTTTGGGGTGGGAGGGCGTCATAAAGAAAGATTTAAAGGAAATGGGAACTTCGTGGGCGGGTGTAAAAAGGGAGGCTTTGAATAGATTGGGGTGGAGGAGGAGCGTACGTAGCTCTGTTGGCCTCAGACGGCTTGGTGCTGCGGTGAGTTGTTAGTAGTAGTAGTAGTAGTAGTATAATTTGTTTGAATTTTTCCATAAAGTAAATGATTTTCTACGAGCATGTATTAAAGAGTGTATTTTTCTAGGTAATTAGTTGTATGTTTGCTGACCATCTTCTGGGTAACAGGAAGGTTTATGAGGCAGGAAGCTTATACTTTCGCGGTGAAGCTTTCCAAGAAGCACTGAATTGCTTTCGCAAAACATTGGATTGGAAAATGGCCATTGCTTGTGGCAAAAAATTATGTTACAGGTATGCTCTTTAGTTAGTGGCTGCGTATTGTGCGCAGTTTCTCTTCACATCTACAGAAATCTGTAAACTGACTAGGGAGCAGCCTCTCCCCTCCCCCCTGCTTGGTGTAGGTTATATCATTTATGTAAATCTGGCAATTAAAAGAATTAGTTAATCAAAATCAGGGCCGTATAACTATCGACCAATTTCTGTGTTTTTTTTTGTGTTTTACAAAGTTTTTGCAAAATTAATATGCAAATTTTGTTTTAATTATTCATGTACGGTGAGCCAAATTCAAAACCTGCATTAATTCCAAAATGTTCAGAAATTAAATTAAAAAACACAAGTTTTTTTAACTGAAAGTAAGGAGCGACATTAAAACTTAAACGAACAGAAATTATTCCGTTTATGAAAGGGGCTGTCCCTTCCTCAACACCCAGCTCTTTACGCTAAAGTTTGACTCTTTGTCACAACTCTACTTTTTAAAACAATAGAAAACTTTAGCGTAAAGAGTGGGGTGTTGAGGAGGGGACAGCCCCTTCCATATACGGAATAATTTCTGTTCGTTTGAAGTTTTAATGTTGCTCTTTACTTTCAGTTAAAATAAAACTTTTTTTTTATTTAATTACACCTAAATATTAATTTTGTGGTTTGACTGAATTAAGAAACAACAGTTTGCTATCCAACTACCCGAAACTAACGAGCTGAAAAGTACGAGTCAGAGACTATTCAAAACATTGCCCTAATGGGTTCCAAATTAATGTTTAAGCAAAAATTTGAATCCAACATAGTCTTGTTTGGTCAAAAAATCTAGCAAGTACAGTTTGAAAAATTGCATTTTAGGGGACAACAAATCTTGATTATTGACAGAAATTGAAACGTTTCAAGTCATTTGAAATTTGACGCTAGCAATTATAAGTAAATCTTTCAGATTGATTACGCGGCTACATAACGATGGTATTACCTTTTTCTTATTAATAATACTCAAAATTATAAGTAGTTCCATGGCCCCTCTATGGAGGCTTCCCAGTAATTTCCTAAGTATAGGGACAATATAAATGCTGCTCCGGGAGCTCGTATCTTTTGATTTTATAATAAAAAAAAAATCCACTGTGAAAAATTTTCACCATGATCGGTCAAAAAACAAATTTATCTCTGAAGTTTATCTCTGACTTTTATTTTTTCTGAAGTTTATCTCTGACAAATTTATCTCTGACTGCCAGAATTCCAGGTAAAACTCAGAATTCTAAGAATAAAAAGACAATTTGCTTTAATCATATTATATTATTAAAAACTCTAATTATAGGCCTACATGGTTATCATCAAAACATGAAAAAATAAATTTTCTGTTATTTAAGCCAGCATTTATTTTTTGTTCTCTTCACATAAGCTATCAATCCATGTAACATTGATATATTACGACTTTAATCGTAACTGCACAAATATGACAATTAAATATGGTACGGAGTAACTCGTAGTTGGCGGTCTAGCAAAGAAAGCAATGTACGAGTTAACTCGTAGTTGGCGGTCTAGCAAAGAAAGCAATGTACGAGTTAACTTGTAGTTGGCGGTCTAGCAAAGAAAGCAATGTACGAGTTAACTCGTAGTTGGCGGTCTAGCAAAGAAAGCAATGTACGAGTTAACTCGTAGTTGG
>CM051271.1:9197157-9229657 GCA_027921565.1 Artemia sinica | reverse complement strand
GTATTCAAATTTAGCACAGGCAAAAATGAACGTAAATGAGGAAAGAGGTCTCATATTAAACATAGGTAGGTTTTGGCGAAACTTTTTCGCCATTTTTTCGCCAACTTTTTCGCCATTTTTGGCGAAACTTTTCTGTGGTTTTACATTTTAATGGTTTCTAGACTTATAACTGAGAGCCCAAGCAGTTCAAAATAAAACACACAAATTAAGATCTCACCTTCTAGTGCCATTTTTTTCACCATCCAGAACCATTTTTTGACATTTGCAGCTGGATAATCAACAGTAAAATATTTAGCTAAAATTTGCCTGAAAATTTAGCTGAAATGTCTTTACTTGTCAGGACTGTTTCGCAATAATTTTTTTACCTAATGGAAGACCTAGTAGCAAAAATTTATAGTTTATATTTATAATTATAAATATATAATTTGTAATTTATAGCATTATAATTTAAAATTTATAGTTTTTTCTAATGGAAGACTGCCTTTCTTTACATATTGTTTATGCATCCTCTCCAGCAGACTTTTCTGTAAATTATAATTTATTAGTTGCGGTCTGTGTTATTTTTATATTGTTTTGTCGGCCAATCGTCTATGGTCAAACGAAAATCAGGTCGTCCCTGAATTGGGTGGAAGGATGTCGTAAGGAAAGATTTAATGGAAATAGGAACTTTTTGGGAGGGTGTAAAGAGAGAGGCTTTGAACAGGGGATGGAGGAGGAGCGTGCGCAGCTCTGTGCTGCAGTGTGTTGTTGGTAGTAGGAGTGTAGTAGTACATTTTAGTAGTAGTAGTAGTAGTTCTACATTTTGTTTATTATGTTTGAAATTTTTCTCACTCAGGTGACGAAGTGGAAAACCCTTTAGACCTAGCATCAGAAGCTGGTAGCACAATGACGGGGACATTGATGTTAGGAAGTAGATACACTGGGTCTTCTAGGTCAATTCGCTCATCGAAGAACAAGAGGAAACATGAAAGAAAGTTATATAGCACTAAAGAAGGCTCTCCATATGAGGATTTGGGATTGGTTGTTGCATTGCATGAAATGATCGTCAAGGCTTATGATTTGAGAGGTAATTTTTTCATGCTAGATTGATAAGTCTTAATTATATTTTTAATCAGTTCAATAAAAGAGTGAAGTTGTTTATTAATATGAACGCCATAATGTGTAAAAAAAAAAAATATATACAGAATTATAGTTGCTCTGTGAAGAATCGAATCTTATTTTCAATTCCAACTCAATGAGCCCTCTCCTAAATTTCTACGACCACACCTTGTAGACCAAGCATAAAGGCACCTCACTCTTTACTAGGTGCCCCTGACTCGGGGCAGTTGGTAAGGAACCCAAGATTGACAGGGGCGTAGCTCCAGCATTTTTATTGGGGGGGGGGGGGCAAGAGGGGGTCCACCTCCGGATAGTCAATGGGCATGGGCTATGCCTTAGGGGGAAAGCAGTGGCGGTCCTCTTGGATTTGCTTATACTCACAGTGAGTAGTGAGTGAGCTTATACTCACAGTGAGTTTGCTTATACTCATTGCGCCCTGAATTTGCGCCCCTAAAATTTCTGTGGCCGGTGTGAGGCCCCCTCAACCCCTCTCCTATAAACCACCTATGGGGAAAGGGATGTTAGAAAACTTGTAGAACAAACACAAACCTAAATGTGTTTTAAATATGTCTGAAAATTCTGATGATTCTTTTCTGCATTTTCTCCCGTTAGTCTAAGGGAAAATCAGGTTTTCTGTTGAAAGGTGGCCATTATAAATATGAGTCAAAGCTGAGGCTGGACCACTAATTGGATCATGTTTGTTAATTAATTTGGTCAAAGTTGAGCTGCTATCACTTTTAAGATTGTCTTCAATTTCTGTTATTGTTTTACTATAAGAAGACGCAGATGGGAATCAAATCTCTTTTCAATACCTTCTTTTTCTTGTCCCACTTCCCGTTACTTTATAAAATTGGTTCTGAGCCAAAGAAAGAAAATAAGGAGCTCTGCCCTTAAATGGTTTAATTAGAGAGAAAAAAGGGTTTTATTAAAAAGAAATAAAACACATTAAAACTTGTATTATTTAAACTTGTATGGGCAGACATCACCCTTTACAAAACCCTACATACACAATTACTACCAGCCATCCTTAGCCCCCTCCCCCCCCAAAAAAAAGACAAAACAATAAATGATAATAAAATAAATAAATAAAAATAAATTATTTTCTAATAAATTTCACGACCTAACTGGATACCGAAGACACGAAATTAAAAATAATTCTTCTTTTCTATCTCCTCGTCGCCCTCCCAAAAGAAAGTACCACAATCACTCGAGAGAAATTCGCTCAGCAGGGATTAAAATTCATAAATTGATATTACAAATTCATATGAGCCTGTTATAAATAATCAAAAATTTATAGAATATTTAGCAGCCCAGCTGTCCCGATCCTGGGACCACATACGCACGCGCTCTTCCACATGATGGGGGGGAGGGGATGTAACAAGCGGTTAAAAAGTAAAGATAGCCCGTTCCTACCTTAAGTCTTCAATAGGACATTTTTCTTCAAGTGATAACAAAGAAAAGTTACAATATAGCAAAGACATTACTCGGCTAAATTCAAAAACATTACAGAATCAAACAGTTCGTGGTGACGAACTGTAAGTAAGGAGCGACCCGGCTCAATACTAACCAAAATTCTAAAAAGCCGGAATTTTGATACCAATAGATACATCAATAGAATCAAATTTTTATGCTGATTTCAAATATATAAATTTCATTACTTGAGTTTTACCCATCAAAAGCTACGCGCCTGAGAAAATTTGCCTTTTTTTGAAAAAAAGGGGGAAACAACCCCTAAAAATTATAGAACTTTAATAAAAATCACACCATCAGATTCAGCGTATCAGAGAACCGTACCATAGAAGTTTTTAGCTCCTATCTGCAAAATGTGGAGTTTTGTATTTTTTTGCCAGAAGAAAGATCTCGGATGTGTGTTTTATTTTTTTTTTTTTTTTTTTTTTTTTTTTTTTTTTTTTTTTTCCAGGGGTAATCGTATCGATCCAATAGTCCTAGAATATCGTTAGAGGGCTCATCTGAACGGAAATTAAAAGTTCTAGTGCCCTTTTAAGTGACCAAAAAAATTGGAGGGCAGCTTGGCCCCCTCCCACGCTCATTTTTTACCGAAGTCACCCAATCAAAACTTTGAGATAGCCATTTTTTTCAGTATAGTCGAAAATCTAATAAATATGTCTTTGAGGATGACTTAATCCCCCCCCCAGTTCCGGGGGAAGGGCAGCAAGTTATGAACTTTGCAAATTGTTTACATATAGTATTGGTTAATGGGAAGTATATAGACGTTTCAAGAGGCATTTTTTCTGGTTGGGGGGGGGGGGTCTGAGGAGGGGGTTACGGAGGAGGATGTTCCCTTGGGGGAAGGGACATTTCTATGAAGGGGGCACCGGATTTCCCAGCATTATTTAAAAAACGATCAGAAATTAAATAAAAAAAACAATTTTTTTCAACTGAAAGTAAGGAGCAACATTAAAACTTAAAACAAACAGAAATTATTACTTATGAGGGGGTTCTCCCCCTAGTCAACACCTCGCCCTTTACGCTAAAGTTTGTTTAGTACTTTCAAAAGAGCTATCTATTCTAATTAACTGGGCTTTGTGATTCAGGGGTTTGTGATTCGAACAAAATTGGAACTTTAGAGTAAAGAGCGAGGCATTGACTAGGGGTAAACTCCCTAATATACGTAATAAAAACCTACAAATATAGAAGTTCGTTACGTAAGTTAATTCTTAAGTTACGTCAGAACAAAATTTCGAGCAAGCCATAAAATTAATATGCAAATTGCATTCTAATTATTCATGTACGGTGAGCCAAAATCAAAGCTGCATTAATTCAAAAACGTTCAGAAATTAAATAAAAAAAGAACAAGTTTTTTAACTGAAAGTAAGGAGCGACATTAAGGCTTAAAACGAACAGAAATTATTCCGTATATGAAAGGGGCTGCCCCTCATCAATGCCTCGCTCTTTACGCTAAAGTTTCTTATTGTTTTAAAAAATAGAGTTGTGAGAAAGAGTATAACTGCTGCTCTTAGTGACTCTAAGAGCAGCAGTCTTAGAGTCACTTAATATTTTTTCTCCAAATTATTAGGGGGCAACTGCGCCCCTCTCCCCCCCTCCCTCAATGACGCCACTGGAGATTCGGTTCAATGTTTGGAAGGAGTATTTGAATATTTTACTGGAAGCACTTCCCATCAAGTGGAAACATTAGTTTCCAGCTCTGGAAACTTTGAAAAATTTCAAAGAAATCTTATCTTTTGATTCTTAGGGGCAGTGCAAAATAATTTTATTGGGTAGTTTAAAATTAATCAGATGCTATTAACACTTTAGAAATTCTTTATGCAAAGAAATCTGTTCTATGTGTAATTCGGGCTGTGTACTTGAAACCTATAAGTTGGAGATTCACTTATTGAAAAGTTTGAGTAGTCATCCAAATAGAGTCAAATAGAACCTAGCTCATGTTCAATTTTTTAATTTCACACCTAACTGTTTTTTCTTTCGTTGTTCTTTTTTTGGACCTAAACTATGCAGATGATTCAAGAGACCTTGGTAAAAGTATCATTTCCAAATTTGTGAAATAACTGCAAAAAAGTCTTTGCTAAGCTGGCCTCAAAGGGGGATGAGTACGGTAATAGGTTTTTTGAAGACCGTACTGGCTTTATAACAGTAAAAATAACAGTTCAATAGGGAAATTCTTTTATTAGACAGTGAACAACAACAAAAGAATATCTGGATATTTCAGTTACATATACAGTGGCCGTTATAGCGGATAAACAGAAAGAGTTTTATCTGCTGAGACGACTACTGTATATGTGACCAAAATATCTAGAAATTATTTTGCTGTGGTTCACTGTCTTTTCGTATTGAAATGAATTTACTAATTTCAATAGGATTTAATTTGAATTTCATTCAAATGAATCACTGAAAAAAAGTGCATTGTCAGTTTAATATACATATGCTAATATTTATCCCCTTAAAATCTTAATTAATTTTTGATTTTTTTAAGTTATAAAAATGAAAACATTTAAAAGATTTTTTTCATTAAGTAAAAATTATATTCTGACTCTTAGAAAGCATAGGGGTTTAAAACCCTACTCATATTAATTTCTGCTCGTTTTGAGTTTGACTCTGTTATTTATCTTAATTTCTGTTTGTTTTGGGTTTCATTTATTTATTGATAATGATTTGTGTAGTCGTAGGCTTGGTAGATTATTTGAGTCTATTTTTTGTTCATTTTTGGTTTAATGGAGCTCTTTATTTTTTTGGAAAACTTATTTTGCGGAAACATTTTTTTTTAAGTAATTTCTGCTCGTTTTATATTGACATAGTCTTTTCAGGGAAAAAGATTGAGCCTCTTCTAAAGTTAAACAACCGCCCCTTCGATAAAAACCTTAAATACCCCCTGGACATAACTTAAAACCCTTGCCCTTAATCTCTGGGGTTTGTTTCAACCACAAAAGCCTTGTTATATGATATTTAGACTATTTTGAATAGAATGGCTATCTCAAAATTTCTTTTAGATGTATTTCGGGACAATACGACGTGTGTGTGTGTTGGGAGGGGGGTAGCTGCCCTACAATCACTTTGACTATTAAAAAGAGCACTAGAGCGTCTGATTACCAATCCAATGAGCCCCCTTCGAAGTTTATATGACCATGCTTTCTATAAAAACCTTATATCCCCCCCAGGGTATAACTTAAATGCCCTGAAAGCTGGGGGATTTTTTATCCTCAAAGATGTAATTTCAAGACCGTTCAAAGACGTTGAACAAAATGGATGCCTCAAAATTTTGATTCGGAGTGTTTGAGGAACTGATGGGCGGGGGGAGGGTCATTTGCCCTCTGATCACTTTCGACTAATAAATTAGGCACTGCTCCTCTCAGTTTACAATAGAATGAACCCTTTTTGAAGCTTCCACGACAAAAATTTCTATAAGAACCTTATATGCCCCAAGGGCATAACTTACGACCCTTGTCCTGAGGGCTACGAAGGGAGGGTTGTCATCCTCAAAGAAATAATTCAAGACCTTTCAACTACATTAAAACAAAACGGCCATATCAAAATGTTGATCAGAAATGTTTGGGAAATGATGGGCGTGGGGGGGGGGTCTCCCTCCGATTACTTTCAAATATTAAAATGGGGCAATACCCCTCTCAATTTCCAATGGAATGAGTCCTTTTTGGAAGTTTTTACGACAACGCTTTCTATAAGAACCTTATATGTCCCCAGGGTATAACTTACAACCTTAGCCCTGAGGGCTGCGGGGGTGGGTTGTCATACTCAAAGACATAATTTCCATACCCTTCAACTACGTTCAACAAAATGGCTATATCGAAATGTTGGTCGGAAGTGTCTGGGGAAATAATCGGCTTGGGGGGGGGGCATTGTCTCTCCGATCGCATTTGACTATTAATAAGGGCACTAGATCTCTAAATTCCCAATTGAATAAGCCCTTTTTGAAGTTTCTACGGCAGCACTTTCTATAAAAAAAAAACATTATTTGCCCCCAGGCATAACTTACAACCCTTGCCCTGATGGTTGTAGGGGGTTTGTCATCCTCAAAGACCTAATTTCCAGAACTTTAAACTACGACAAAATGGCAATCTCACAATTTTGATTGGGTGTGTTTTGGGAAATGATGGCTTTCCAATCGAATGAGCCCTTTTTGAAGTTTCTACAACAACGCTTTCTATAAAAACCTTATATGCCCCCAGGGCATAAATTACAACCCTTATCCTGAGGGCTGTGTGTGTGTGGGGGGGGGGGTGTCATCCTCAAAGACCTAATTTCCAGAACTTGCATTTACGCTTAACAAAATGGCTGTTTCAAAATGTTGATTGGATGTGTTTGGGGAAATGGTGGGCGTGAGAGGGTGGTTAGTTGCCCTTCAATCACTTTCGACTATTAGAAAGGGCACTATCCCTTTCAATTTCCAATCGAATGAGCTCTTTTTGAAGTTTCTACAACAATGTTTTCTATAAAAACCTTATATGCCCCCGGGGCATAACTTACAACCCTTGCCCTGAGGGCTGTGGGGGGCTTGTCATCCTCAAAGACCTAATTTCCAGAACTTTCAACTACGTTGAAAAAATCCGATCAACTACCTCAAAAGTTTGATTGGATGTAATCGGAGAAAGCGTGGGTGTGAGAGTTAGTTACCCTCCAATAACTTTCAACTATTAAAAAGGACACTAGCCCTTTTAATTTCCATTCGAATGAGCTCTTTTTGAAGTTTCTACGACAACCCTTTTTATAAAAACCTTAGAATGCCTTCAGGGCATAACTTACAACCCTTACTCCGAGGGCTGTGGGGGGGGGGGGTGTCATCCTCAAACACCTAATTTACAGAACTTTCAACTACGTTGAACAAAATGACTATCTCAAAATTTTGATCGGATCTGTTTGGGGGAATGGTTGGCGTGAAAGGGGGGTTAGTTACCCTCCCACTGCTTTTGAGTATCAAAGACGGCATTAGCCCTTTCAGTTTCCAATTGAATGAGCCCTTTTTGAAGTTTCCATGACAACGCTATCTATTAAAACCTTATATGCCCCCAGGGCATAATTAAAACCCTTGCCCTGAGAGGTGTGGGGGGATTTTTCATCCTCAAAGACGTAATTTCCAGAACTTTCAACTACGTTGAACAAAATGACTATCTCAAAATTTTGATCGGATCTGTTTGGGGGAATGGTTGGCGTGAAAGGGGGCTTAGTTGCCCTCCCATCACTTTCGACTATTAAAAACGGCACTACCCCTTTCAATTTCCAATTGAATGAACCTTTTTTGAAGTTTCTACGACAACGCTTTCTATAAAAACCTTATATGTCCCAAGGGCATAACTTACAACCCTTGACCGGAGGGTTGTGGGGGGTTGTTATCCTCAAATATCTAATTTCCAGAACTTTAAACTACGTTGAAAAAAATGGCTAACTCAAAATTTGGATTACATGTGTTTGGGAAATGGTGTGGCGTGAGAGGGGGGTGAGTTGCCCTCCAATCACCTTCGACGATTAAAAAGGGTACTAGCTCTTTCAATATCCAATCGAATGAGGCCTTTTTGCAGTTTCTACAACAACGCTTTCTATAAAAATCTTATATGCCCCCAGGGTATAATTTACAACCCTTGCCCTGAGGGCTTGGGGGGGGCAGTCATCCTCAAAGACATAATTTCCAGAACTTTAAACTACGTTGAACAAAATGGCTATCTCAAAATTTTGATTTTTTGTGTTCGGGAAAATGGTGGGCGTGCGAGGGGGGTTAGTTGCCCTCCAATTACTTTCTTCTATTAAAAAGCCACAAGCCCCTTCAATTTCTAATCGAATGAGCCTTTTTTGAAGTTTCTACGATAACGCTTTCTATAAAAACCTTATATGCCCCCATGGCATAACTTAAAACCCTTGCCCTGAGGGCTCTGAGGGGGTTTTCTTCCTCAAAGAGCTTTTAGAACTTTCAACTACGTTGAACGAAATATCTTTCTCAAAATCTTGATTGCATGTGTTCGGGGAAATGGTGGGCGTGAGAGTGGGGCTAGTTGCTCTCCAATCACATTTGACTATTAAAAAGGGCACAAGCCCGTCCAATTTCCAATCGAATTAGCATTTTCGAAGTTTCTACGACAGCTCCTTCGATACGAAGTGCCAAGAAACCTGAAAACCAAAGAAAAAAATAATACATTGTGCCAACACCGTTCTTTACATAGGCAGTGCTATTGCGCTGCCCATGATATGGTAAACCGTACATCGAGACATACAACTGTATGTGGCTATTTTGACAGAGATCATAATGTTGCTGTAATACAACATTTTACTGTTAAACTAACGGTTTACGAATAATAACGTTTTGCCAAATACGGATGACAGATTGCAAAAACTGCTTTTCGGTCAGCCCGGACCAGTAGAAAAGTAGAACGTCCTTGACTGGAATGGGAAGAGATCAGAAAATTTTCAAATGAAGTTGGAACTTCATCGGAGCTCTGAACAGATGGAGGAAGGGTAGTATCGTGCGAAGCAGTAATGGATTTAAGCAGTTTTATGGCGTAATGAATTGTTAGTAGCTGATTTGGTATTTGTTCCTAGTAAAATCCAGAACTCTAGTAATAATAATTAACAAATGAGCATCTAATCGATATTTTTATAAGTGGACCCCGAATATCCGATAATACAATGTACTTATATTCTAGTTGTTTTTTTTACTATGTTTCCTGATTTGTTTCTGTAACACTGAACATTTTAGTTGTGTTCTTAAGTATATTTTAATTCGGAGCTTTGTTCTTCTTGTTACTCCTCGATTTTGCGGAAAATAAATAAATAAACAAATATGGTTATCAGTAAATATAATTATACAAATTTCAAATTTGGTCTATAGTGTTCATACTATTTATGAACAAACTGTTCATACTATAGTGTAGTATTTATTAGTTTATTTAATTAATAAATAAAAAGGTAATAATACCTTATTAAGATTTTGCACTAAAAGAAAAAGGGAATAATTACTCGAAAGCCAAACATAAAGAATAAAAGAACACACAAAAAGAAGAAATTACGAAACCGCCTTCCATTGGTTTTATGTTTGTCTTGTATTATTATTATTTTTTATGTTTGTTTTTTCTTCTTCTTTTTCTTTGCTGTTTATCCTTATTTATTTATTTTCATAGCTATTTGTTTTAATACTGATACCACTCACAGCTTGTCGAAGTACCAAGTCCCCTGAGCACAGCCCTAAGCCATGTCGCTTTCTTGGCTTTATTTACCTCAAGGGTTGCCTCTTCCCTGTGGAGAAGGCCTGGTGACCGGCGGGTCGAACCGCAGTTCCAAAAGTTCCTAGGAATGGCTTCATCCACTGTCGTTTCAGAAGCTTTGCCTTATGCTATTAAGTCACTAAACAAATGCGTGGGATTTCCGTCAACAAGATAATAGCAACATTTTTCTGGGAGTCTGAAGGTTTTTTTTTATTATTATAAATAAACTCGCGGCGCCAGGTATAATTAAATATCTGATTTGCCGCTAGTTTTTTATCGAGGTTTTTAGATGACATTGAATATTTTTTTTGAACCAGTCAACGCAGAAACCTTTAGGGATAACTTTCTCATGAAGATCATTCGAGATCAAACTGATCACCAAAGGAAGGCTTGAATACTGGATCTGGATTGCATTTAGGACAGACAATAGAAAACCTTTCCATAAATACTTGAAAGACGTATTGGTACTTCTGTGTTGTAGCGACCCCACTCAAACTCTTGATCTGAGTAGAACCGGTTTGTCTGTCTGCAATCTGTTGTAATTAGCTTGGTAAATATTTACCAAGGTAAATATTTTCATATTATTGACTTTCGAATAAAGTGAATATACCTCTCGATACCTTTTTTTATGCTCTTTCCAAATATAATAATCATTTTTATCGGAAATGAATTTTACCCCCACCCCTATATACCAATTCTGGGTATATATTTGCACATTAGGGGGCTGGGGGTAAAGTTTAAACTTACCTCCCATTTGCATCAGAAATAAAATTTGATTCACTCAAAAAAAAATTCCGGGGGGGGGATACACAAAAACCTCAAAAAACGTATACACAATTTTTTATATCCAGTTTTGTTACATTTTTAAGAGTCAGACAAACATTTCGGGGGGGGGGGGGTTAAACCCCCTCCGGATACAGCCTTGCTTACGGGGATGGGGGAGGTGTTAACCCCCCTCCCCCCCCCCCCAAAAAAAAAAAAAAAATTGATATATATATATATATATATATATATATATATATATATATATATATATATATATATATATATATATATATATATATATATATAATAAATCTGATAAAATTGTTAATAAGGATAATAGATTATATTTGTCTATTAATTTTAGTTCTAAACAAATAGAAGATATTAATTTACCAAGAATCTTAAACCAGCGGAGAGTGAAGAATGCCCTTCCATGTAATTTGGGGTATAAAGATAGTCCAATTTTAACATATAAATTTTCAAAAACGATTGGTCAAATTATTTTTAACTATAATTCAATACTTAAAAAGCTTGACAGGGAGAGTAATTGGAAACCGGTTTGTAATTGCGAGCAATTTTTACCGTATGTGGATCAAACTTACGAACATGTTGTAACGGGGAATTTGTCCATTATAAAGCATCGTGATCTTCAAAATATAATGAAAATGGATGCTAAGTTCCGTCTTTCTTACCGCATAAGGCCAGCAGATATTCTTAGGGGATTAAAGAATGATTTAAATTTATTTATTGATAAATGGTCCAAGAAGGAGAAAATTACTAAAGACAGGTTTCAGGATTGGATAAATTTGATTTTGACTAGTTTACGAAATAGCATCTATAGAATTAATCCAACAGATTCTGAGAAAAATTCAATATTTTATAATGCCAATATGAAACAAGCAATTGCTAATATACAGAATGAATTTATAATTGTACCAGTTGATAAAGCTAGCAATAATTTTGCCATAACTTGTCAGAAACTCTATTGTGATATTTTATCAAAAGAGTTACAAACAACAAATACATACGAAAAGGCTCGTATAGAGGAGAATAGTTTAATTGAAAATATAGAAGAAAGAATTTTGAAAAAATTCAGTATTAAAATAAATGATAATGATAAAAAGTTTCCTTTCTTATATTGGACGATAAAATTTCATAAATATCCACCAAAACCATGTTTTATTGCTGGGGCAGCAAGGTGTCCAACCAGAATTGCGGCTACTGACTTATCTTTAATTTTAGGAAAAATTAGAAATAAATTTAAAGCATATTGCTCCGGAATTAAAAAATTTTCTAACTTTAACCCATATTGGAGTGTTAATAACTCGTTACAAGTGATAGATTCTTTGGCGAATGTTTCAGCTAAAAGAGTCGATTCATTTGATTTTACTACTCTGTATACAAATTTGTCACTTAATTTGGTATTCGAAAAATTGAAAATGGTCATAAAGAAATCTTTTCTTTTGTCTAATATCGGATTTTTGAAAATTGATACTTTTAATAAAAAAAGCCCGATGGACGAATTTCTTTAGAAGTACTATTAATTCAAGATGTTATAGCTTGGATATGGTATGTGATTTATTGGAATTTGTTCTATTTAATACTTCTATAAGATTTAATGGGAATTTATATAAACAAACTGTTTGTATTCCTATGGGTGGGAATGCGAGTCCATTCATAGCGGTCCTGTTTTTAAGTCAATTAGAATACGAATATATGATAAATAAAAATAGCCCAAGCAATGTAAAATATAACCTTTCAAATAATAAAAGATATCTGGACGATCTCTTAGTAATAAATTGTGCAGAGTTTATTGAGATTTCAAAAAATATTTATCCACAAGAGTTAATTCTGGAGCCTAGCTATGGGATGGGGCACTCGGACCATTTCTTAGATTTAAATATTAATATTTCAGATAATAATAAATTAGTTTTTAAAATATATAATAAAACGGATGATTTTAATTTTGAAGTAATTAATTTTCCATTCCTTGAAAGTAATATACATTCAAATATTACTTATTCAGCTTATTATTCCCAATTATTTAGGTATGCAAAAATATGCAGTAATTACACAGATTTTAAAAATAGATGTAAAAAGCTGAGCGAAAAACTGATCTCAAGAGGTTTTTCTGCCAAAAACATTAGTTGGCAATTCAAAAAATTTAGTTTTATGTATCATGAACTTTTAAGTAAATATACAAAAAATTGTAAAGAAATACTGAATGATATTTTAATATAATTTCTCTTTCGCTTTTCTTTTTTGGAATTTTGAATTTGTAGACTGTTTTCAAACAAGCTTAAGGATCTTTAAATCTGTAATTGGTTCCGGATACCAATAAAAGACACATCTGGACCAGTCTTCATTTGTTCCAGAATGGTCTCTGCTCAGTGACCTCTGGGATTTTATTAAGGAAACAATGAAACACTTTTTGTATGTAATTTTTAATAGCTTGACTAGTATGCATGTATTTCACAAGTTTTACCTGACATAGGGATACCATATAGATCTTATGGTAGAGGCTCCACTGTGCCGGGTAAAGAAAGTAAAGCCTCGAAACCCGTTAAGGCAGGTGGTATTTCTTCTGATGAGCCCTAATGGAAGGTTCTACTTGGAAATATTTCGCTAGATTTAAGGTGCTTTTGCTTGTAAATTTACAACGACTTACATTTATTGATGACGACTTTGCATGGATTTGGACACTTCTATTTGGTTGATGGTTCGGTTATACTGTTTTGTCCTAGGTAGTTGGATAGATGAGTAAGGTGAAAACCTCGTTCAAGTGCACATTTGTCTCAATTGCTGGATTAGGACGACAGTTTTTTTTTTTTTTGCCAAGTAATTACCTCTTAAACATAATATGAATCCAGGATGGATCTAGTGCTGGTGGAGGAATCATCAAAAATTCCTCCCCGACGGACCTTAACCCTGGTCCAGGTTTTACCTGAAATTGATGATTATTTGGCTAATTTATTACTTGTTTTAAAATGGTAGTATTAAGCAAAAGCTCTATTTAGGGTAGTGTTTTTTTTTTTTTTTTTTTTTTTTTTTTTTTTTTTTTTTTTTTTTTTTTTTTTTTTTTTTTAGAATGATTAGTTAGAGTAACCTTATTACTTGTGGACTTTTGGCTTGGCTTTTGGAGATGTTTTGGACTTTTTATTGTTTGTCGTTTTGGTTTTATTTGATTTCTGATTTTATATTGAATAATAATGGTAATGATAATATTCAAAGGGGTCTGCCGAATATTAGTAAGTGTAATGGTCGTTGTTTTCTTTGTCAAGATCACTTCATCCCTCGAAATTATGTTAAAAAGCACTTTATATAATAAAAAGTTTCAATGTTTATTAACTGGACAGGTAAATTGTAAAACAAATAATATTATCTATTTACTAGAATGTAAAAATTGTCAATTACAATATGTGGGGGAAACAATTAACAACATATATAAGTCATTTTCGGGACATAAAACTACAATTACCAAGGAAAAAACTAACAATTATCTAGTTCAGCATTGTAATAATGGTACTTGCTCAGTATCTAATCTAACTATTACAATTTTAGAAAATCTGGACCTAGAAAACTTTACTAAAGAAGAGAAAAATAATAAACTACAGTAGAAAGGGGGGTGCTACTCCCACGATGACCACGTGGTTTATGGTTTTCTCAGTGAGAATGAAAAAACAGGAATTTTCTCACTTGAAAAAACATGAATTTTCTCACTTTGATGGATGTTTTCTTGGATGGTTATGGGTGTTGGTCAATTTATTTGATGTTTTTTATTGATGTCAACAGTAATTCATGTCTGTTTTATGGTTTTTGTCAGTGAGAATGTAAAAACAGGAACTTTCTCACTTTGATGGATGTTTTATGGTTCATTGTCAGTGAGAATGGAAAAACAGGAATTTTCTCACTTGAAAAAACATGAATTTTCTCACTTTGATGGATGTTTTCTTGGACGGTTATGGGTGTTGGTCAATTTATTTGATGTTTTTTATTGATGTCAACAGTAATTCATGTCTGTTTTATGGTTTTTGTCAGTGAGAATGAAAAAACAGGAGCTTTCTCACATTTATGGATGTCAACAGCAATTTATGTCTGTTTTATGTCTGTTCGTTGTCAGTGAGAATGAAAAAACAGGAACTTTCTCACATTTATGGATGTCAACAGCAATTTATGTCTGTTTTATGTCTGTTCGTTGTCAGTGAGAATGTACATGCTCGACACGAATCTTATGAGATTGTTTGGCTAACCTAACCTGAGAAATTGATTTACATAATCGGTGGGGGAGAATGTATTGATTTATGAAAGGGGGAATTAAGAAACAATCATGGCTTCTTTGATCTTCAGGCTAACCTAACCTGAGAACTTGATTTACATAATCGGCGGGGAAATTATTGATTCACGAAGGGGGAATTAAAAAACATTATGGTTTCTTCGATCTTTAGGCGAACCTAACCTGAGAACTTGATTTACATAATCGGCGGGGGAATTATTGATTCACGAAGGGGGAATTAAGAAACATTATGGTTTCTTTAATCTTTAGGCCTGAGGGATTTATTTATTATTGTTGTTTTGGACAAGTGCATGCTAGGGATGAATGTCAAGGTGTCCTGGAATAGGAAACCGGAAGTACATGCATCCTTCTCAGCCAATCAGCGAGTCGGATACATCCTCCTTCTCAGCCAATCAGAGAGCTGGTTACGCATGGTTTTCCCCCAGTTACATAACAATTCGCCCATTGAGATTTGGTATATAACGGACATGCATTGTGATTAAATTATCAGAAAGTATTGTGACACAATGGAAACAACAACGAATGTTTTTGATGAGCTTGAAGCCTTGGCAGCCACAATTAGCAATGTGAGTACATTTTCATTTTTATTTTCAAAATAAAATTATTTTCATTGGTCACCCTCTACTATATTTAGGTAAGTACCTCCTCCCCCCCCCACAAACCAAACCACCGTGCAATCTTTATACTCACTAGAAAATATAAATATGTTCATTTTATTACATAAACCTAACACCCCTCCCAGCCCCACTCTGATTTTACAGGTATAATTCTTGCTAATAGAAATATTTCTCTTTTTTTCGATAAATTTATTCTTTCTGTAAGCCTATCAAAAAGTGAAATTCAACTTCTGTCTATTCCCATAGCTATTAATAAACTGTTTCCATTTAAGCCAACCATCGCCGCTTACTTGACTTAAAAACATTTTCCGCAATGATTTAAACAGGTGACACCCCACAATTGCACTTCCTGCTTGTTAATCCTCTACGTTAGTGACTTAACCAAAAGGTTTCAACGATAAAAAGGATTTGTTTTTCTCTTTCTCAAATTAAAATGGTTTTAAGCAAAAAGAGATTACTCTTTATTAAGCTTGTGGATTCGTAACCTGTATTTGCCGGAGAACCGGTGAAACGGGATTATTTCCAAAAATAATTACCAACAATATATTTAGGACATTGGTGAAAGGGGGGGGGGGTTGGGCATGCCTCAATTCTATCTCCATTATTGTAAAATGAAAACAAAGTGTTTGCATGAAAAGTAAGGTTAGGTTGGGATGTCTATGAATAAGCCTTTTTTTTAATTAATTAAAATAGCATTTGATTTCTGAGCTTAGTATATTTTTATTTTTTGCTTTACTGAAAATGCTGGCGTAGGGGGACTTTCTTAGTGATAAATTCTTTTCTAGACAAAATTATGGTTCGTGTGGATGGTGATACTAATTTTCCTTCTTTTAAAAAAAGGGGGAAATTATTTCAATACTAACTTTTTTCTCTTCTTTAAGGCAAATTGTGAAGAATGCCCGTCGCCACCACCCAGTAAGAGAGCAAGGGCTAGTAATGCGGCCCCTGCGAAGGCGACAGTCATACAATATGGTTGCTGGCCGAAGCCTCCTAAACAAGTGATGCCTACCCAAGCCGTATTGGAATGTGACATCGCTAGCATATCCGCTCTCCTTGGACCTCTAATAGCTGCCCCATCAACGCTAGGTCAGGAGGTTACCCTCCAGCATGCTATGTCAGATCCATCCGACACCCAAGCCCAGACGGATTTTGCAAATATAAGCATTTTTTTCCTACCTATCATATAGAAATATCTATCAATTTCTTCCAACTTTTTTAGGCCTTTTCTACATGCACCATTTTCGAACACTGTGTAAAAGTATATCTCAGCGGGATATTGAAAGATTTTTTCTCCCCAAAGGAAATATAATGTTCTCCTCTTTTGAATCATGTCAAGTGCATGCATTCACCCTTTGTCAAATTAGATTAGTGAAGCCAAAAAAAATGCACTATATCCCGCTCATAATAAGTAGCAAAATCCATTGCATTATAAATTGCTTTATTGGCGAATGGTTCACATTGCCTCTACAATAAAAAAAAACAACTTTATATCTGAATGAGTTGTGTATCATGAGAGGAGATGGCTATCCATTTCAAATCATGTTTTTGTTGTTGTTTTTTTCCCAGAGCAGATAAAGAGTATTAATATGAAATTTTATTTGGAGGGATTGTTTGAACAATATCAAATTGCCGCCTTCTATGTCATGCGACGTTTTAGACTGTAAATATCTTATACTAATATAAGATATGCTATGGGCCCGAGAAGCGCCGCAGGAAGCGCTGCGGGCCCGAGAAGCGCCGCGGGAAGCGCTGCGGGCCCGAGAAGCGCCGCGGGAAGTGCTGCGAGAAGCGCTGCGGGAAAGCGCCGCGAAAAAAAAAAACAGTAGGGATGATTTGAACACTTTGAAAATAAGCTATTTTTTTTTTGAACAAAATCAAATTGCAGCCTTTCATGTAAAGCGGCGTTTTAGATTGTAAATATCTTATATTAAGTTGGAATTTCTTTAAGTAGAATTAACCAAATGCTACTATGCGCATACTGCTACTACTACTACTAAGCGCTGACTTTAAATAATAATCCAAATTTTAAAAGCAGTAGGGGTGATTTGAACACTTTGAAAATAAGCTATTTTTTTCATTTATAGATTGGACGACTATTGGTCCCTTATTCTTTGTCTTCCCCCTCATCAGTTGGAGAAGGTGAGGAGCTCTCCAACAACATTTCACCATGGAGTGATATCGCTAATTCCGACGAAATACCTGATAATATTGATGAGTATTTAAATGATTTTTTAAATGTAGATAATAGCACAGTTGAGCTGGGGGACTTGAGCCAAAATACACTACAGCTTTTAAATGATTTCACAGACGAATTAACTGGGAACCCTCCTCCTCCTCCAGCCTCTGATACCCTAACGAGTCCACTTCAAACAACTGAAGTGGAACATTCACCAGATATTGTTGAACAACTTGGGGGAGGGGGTAATGTACAAGAGGGGGAGGGGGGTACAACTTTCCCCGATTTTCAATTGACCAACACAATTTTAAATGCAATAATTGTTTACACTGCGTCTTTTGGAGACCCTTTTAATTCACTTATGGGGGGAAAATTTGTTTTTGACCCCGTAAAAATTGTGCACGACTATGTAGATAAAATTCGTGCACTTCTGGAGAATCAAATTCAATTGTGGGGGAGGGAATCAATTAAGGTTTCTATTGTTTTAAAAGTATTCTATTTAAATGAGGGGAAAAGCGAAGATTATCATTATATACATTCCGAGATGCGCATAATTTATTCGAATTTAGAAAATTTTGAGGGTGCTTTCATGGATTGGGTAGATCAAATTATTGCGCATCTTGAGAACTTTAACGAAAACGGTAGTGGGTCTCTAGTTCTTTTTGTTAAAAATTTAAGTGTTAATATTTGTAAATTTAAGAAAGATTTTATTTTAAGAGGGGGGCAGGCGGGGAAAGGGCAGTAGTTTTAAATTATAATCCAGATCTAGTAGATTGTCGTGGTGTCCAGTGGATTTGTTTTGAAACAGGTCAAAAGTGTTTCTGATATGCTTTCCTCATATCAGCATTTCAGCCTCTAGCAGATGACGCTACCAAGACGAATTTAGACAATTGGGCTGTACATGGGAAGGACGGGTCCGATTTCCCCATTGTAGATTTTTCTTGTTTAGAGGGGAAATACCCAGTAACGCTTCGATCCATTGATATTTTTGAAAGGGCTAATGCCCATTTAAATATTGGCGTTACTGTGGTTCAGTATGAAACTGAATTTGAAGATGGGGTTCGTTCTAAAAAGAAGAGGGTGGTCTTCCCTGTAAGGGGCCCGTCAATTGATTTGGTCAGACACTGGGTTTGGTTGTTATACACACCACCTAGTGACCCTGCCAATTCAATTGGCCATTTTAACCCTATCACAGACATCAGTAGAGTTCTGGGGGGTGGTAAGCATAGGGGGGAACGTTTCTACTGTCCAACATGCTTGTCACAATTCCGTAGTGATATAAAACTACGGGATCATATGAGGCATTGTAGCCGGCATGGCTACCAGACAGTGGAAACGGTTTCAGGGGATAGGGCTATTTTACGATTCAAAAATTTCCAGAACGCCCTTCTCCAGTGCAACAAAATATCTTTAGATTGTGAAGCTAAGCTGGTGGAGGTGAATGATCCCCAATTTACAAACCGAGTCAAAGAACACCAGGCTATTACAGTTTCCTATGCTCAAGCGCAAAGAGATAGTTCTAACACCATGCGGTTGTTAGAAATAGTAGAAACGTTGGATGAGGGGGAGTCCATGGTCAAGGCACTGACTAAACTAATTGGCACGGCTAATGGTGCTATTTCTCGTTTGAGAAATACCCATTATCCAATGGTGCTGTCTGCAGAGGATCGTCTCGCGATTAAAAATCAAAAAATATGTTGGGTTTGTAAGGGGGAGTTTGTAGAGGGGGATAAGGGGACTAAAGGGAAAAGAGGGGGGAGGGGGAAGGTCAGAGATCATAATCACTTGTGGCAGGAAATATCCTCGGGGGTTGTAATTTTAGGGGGGTTGCGCATCAATCGTGTATTTTAAATGTTAGCCAGCAGTTTTTTATCCCTGTTTTTATTCACAACTCTAATTATGACTTAAAATTTATTTTACCGGCACTGACACGTATGCATAGGGAGGGAGGGGGAGTAGATAGTCCATGGGTAAATAGTTCATTTACCTATAACATTATCCCCAAATCGGCCGAGAAGTTGTTGCTTCTCGAACTGAAATGGCAGGCAGTGGATAATGGGCATACGTGCTGGAATAAAATCAGGTTTTTAGATTCCTTTAGTTTTTTTCCCAAGGCATTGAGTCAATTGATTCAGGTGCAGAAAAGCGACAATTTTGATAGCTTTCCCTTGCTTAAACAGCACTTTCCAGACGGTGAAATGTATGACCTGTTGACCTGCAAAGGTGTATACGCATACGATTATTACTGTTCTGGTGCTCGCTTAAGTGAGGTGAAACTACCTCCAATTGAAGCTTTTTACAATTCACTGACCAACAGTGAATGCACAGCCGAGGAATATGAGTTTGCCAAGAAGGTGTGGTCCAAGGGGGATTGTAAAAATGGGTGGGATTATTGTAGACTGTACTTGGCCAGTGACGTTCTAACTCTGTTGGATATAGTCTGTAAGAACACAGACCAAATCTATTCAGAGTTCGGGTTAGATATAGGCTATTATTTTTCCACACCCCATTTAGTGATGGATTTAATTTTAAAAATTAGCAGGGAGGAAATAGGCCTAATCACCGATGTAGATCAACACCTTTTTGTAGAGCGTTCAATGAGGGGAGGGTATGTTTTTCATGGGGACCGCGTCTTATCAACCGATCCGAGCGGACAAAGCACCGGTGTAAAGTCAAATGCAGTGTTCTTGGACATGAACTCATTGTACCCCTTGGCAATGTCTCACTACTCTTTGCCGTGTGGGAACTATCAATGGCTTGAAAATCCTTGTGAGTTCCCCGACATTACCACCGTCGAGGACAATGGGCCACAAGGATGGTTCTTTGAAATTGACGGTCACATTCCGCTGGCGCATCACGACTCAGTCAAAGATTTTGTCTTTCCCTGTATCAATCGGCCCGTGAGCAGGGACTCTCTGAGCCCCTACAATCGATCATTGGTTGAGGATATGGGTATGCACTGGACTCCCTCCAAACAGAAACTGATTGCTGATTTGGACCCTAAGGAGAATATCGTTGTTCATCATGTGCTTTTGCACTGGATGGTGAACAATGGTTTCAAGATCACCAAAATACACAGGGTCCTGCAGTTCAATCAGCGACCATATTTGAAAACGTTTATCGATACTTTTGTCGATAAACGCTCTAGGGCAAATTCAAAGGTGGAGAAGGAAATGTACAAGCTCATTCTAAATTCAGCGTTTGGCAAAATGTGTGAAAGCGTACGTAATAGATCTCGCTGCGACGTCGTGACTGACCCTCTAGAGTGTGCACGAATTATTGCCGACCCCAATTTTACATCGTTCACGAGCATAGAGACTGGCATGGTTCTTCTACACAGGCGAAAGCGAAATGTGGTACTGAACAAAATATAGCAGGCGGCAGTTCAGTACTGGAAATTTCAAAAAAGCTCATGTCGTCGTTCTTTTACAATGTGTGCAAGGTGCAATGGCCACGGGAGGGGGAGGTTCAAGTTTACTATGGGGATACAGATTCTCTGCTGTTAAAGGTAAATGGGACTGAAGATTTATTGGGTGATTTAGAAAAGGGGGAACACATCAGCTCGCGGATGGATTTCACCAACTGGAATCCATCACTCTACCCCGAGTTGGGGAAACGTCAAGCCCCCAACCAACTATTAATGTTAAAATCAGAGACGGGGAGTGATTTGATATCCAGGGGGGTGTTCCCGGGCCTCAAAGTTTATTGCGTTGAAACTCATAGTGGGGATGAAAAGAAGGCGTGTAAAGGGGTGCCTACACATTTTGTAAAGAGCAATTTCAACATGAGCGTGTACAGAGACTGTGTAGAAAGTAGCCTAGTGCCGAGAGCACAAGTGCTTGCAATTCGCTCTCTACAGTATAGAAATTATACTGTGAGAGTGGAAAAGAATGCAATGTCATGTATATCCGACAAAGTCCATGTGCTCGAGAATGGTGTGAGTGTCCTGCCTCATGGTCACTACCGTATTTCAGACCGAGTTGAATGCATAGACTATCGCAATCAACTTGGTCTGGATAAATTAACCTAACCTAACCTAACCAACTAACCACCCAACCCGTTCATAAATTAAATGCTCCAACCTGTACATAAATTAACTAACCCAATCTAACCACCTTAACTCAACCTCATCTAACCCAATCTAACCACCACTAACCTAACCTTAACCTAACCTGCCGCAGTGACCGGGCAACTATTGTGTACAATCCATTTTCGCCCCGCGGTTCCCGGGGGGTGGGGGGCCCTTCCCGTGGCCGCCCAGGGGGGTGGGGGTCCCACCCGCGGCCGGCCGGCCTTCGGCCCCGCGGCCCTGGGGGGGATCCCACCTTTAAATTCACTGTAATGTTCAGCTGTGCTATCCCGTGATTTTCAAGTGTGTTTTTTTTGTTGTTTTATAGAAAAGTGTTTTTTTTTGTACAGAAATGTGTTTAAAGACAATAAGTGCTGTTGTTGTACAGAAAAGTGTTTTTTTTAAAGACAATAAGTGCTGATGATGGACAAAAGTGTTTTTATTGTACATGGAGTGTTATCATTGCAGTTCATGTTGAACAAATAGAGTTTTCATGTTGACCATGAAATTTTGTCAACTGTTCTTGTTGAACAAGTGTTATTTTTATCGTTGCAGTTCATGTTGAACAAATATTTGTTTTCATGCAGTGCCGAAATAAATGCTGCCATGAAATATTGTTTTTTTTGTTGTTCTTGAATAGATAGATCAATGGGAAAATTATTGCTACTACTTATTCATTGGACACGTTTGATTTACAGTTAGTTGTAGTCCGACTGTTGTCAACAGCATGTATCAATTTAAAACACCCTTCAGATCGTTTCTGTGTGGTCCCTCAATGTCGGGGAAAACAACACTTTTAGCTAAAATAATTCAAAATTGCAATAAAATGTTTTTGGAAAAGCCGAAAAAAATCTACTATTGCTATAGTATTTGGCAGGAGTCCTATGATAAAATAAAAGCTATTGCCACAACCATGCCAATACAATTCATACGGGGACTTGATGTTTTCAATAGTATTGAATCGAACTCGTGGTTGATTATTGATGATTTGGCTGAATCCATTGAACAGTTCTCACAGGAAATGCTACAACTGTTCACTGTTCGCTCCCACCATGAACACATTTCCGTTACTCTGGTTCTACACAATCTGTTTCATCAGAGCAAATGTATGCGAACCCTTGCTTTGAATTGCACTATCTATATTATCTATCGAGTTGTTCATGATTCTAGCTCGCTCATAACTCTCAATAAGCAGATATACCCCGGCGCTCCAAAATTTCTGTTGTCAGCGTACACTCAGGCGACTAGCAAGCCCTACGGTTACATTTTGCTGGATCTTAATCTGAGCACGCCCGAGGATCTATGTGTAGTCACCGATATTTTCAACAATGAAATTACAGTATATCTTCCGGTGAACAGTAGAAAAGGCTATTAGTTGCCATTATGACACTGAAGAAACTACACGAACAACGGCATTTATTTTCCGTTTTAAGCACTTCAAAACCCTTGCTTAGGAAGGCTATACTCAAACATGGTGTTGACAATGATTTCATTAATCTAATATCTGAACTTTGTTTAAATTTAACTGAGGGCAATGTTCAACTGCCAGAAGGTGTTAGACAACAGACAAAGCAACATCGTTCCACTGTACGCGCCTTGGCTTGTAAAAACAAGGGGAAAATTTTTAAAAGAAAACGGCTCCTTCAAGCAGGCGGTAGCTTTTTCACACTTTTACTGCCAATAATTGCAGGACTTGTAAACAGTTTTCTCTAGAGAATGGCAAAACCCTATAAATTGACACCATTTGAACTTGTCCTCTCGCCCGTCGAACATTTTGAAGACAATCTAAGCAAATTCATTAATGATGAGAATATTGCCGATGATAAAAAACTGCTTTTACTTCAAGATGCATTGCGACGTGTGGACAAACATAAACCTTATCGTGAGAGACCCGTCGCCGCCGCCACTGATCCCTCTAAACAGGAAACATCTCCTAAAGATTCTGCACAATCAAAGGAGAAAGAATTGGATTCAATTGTATCAAAAATTGGAAACCTATTGCCAGTGACCTATCGAGAACAGAGCAAAAGAGTATTATCTTATCTCATGTTGGAAACTGCTGATGAACATCAAGTTCAAGTCGATAGCACAGGGAAACGAATTATAATTCAGGGAAAAAGTTATAATCTAGTTGATTTAATTTGTGATATGGTGACGAATCGTAAAGGACTATTATCCTTTGACAATAATCTGTACACTTTTCTAAGTGTATCAAACTTTCCCAAAAGTCTTATTGGCAATAAGCAAATTCTAAAGAAACTAAGAGAATATAGTCCTCCAACAACACCAACACCAACATCATTTAAAAAAGAAGAAGAAGATTCAATATTTGAAAATACTAGCACCACTGATTTTACAACACCTGTGGCTGCTAGTCAAAAGCGAAGACGAATTGATTCACCCCCAGTGCGCAAAAGGGGAGTGGACATTACACTACGTGTTTACGTTCAAAATGGATGAAGTTCTGAAAGGTGTCTATGAAAATATTGGTGAAGCGGGAAGCTTAAGTTCTCCCATAACGCTTTCTAAAGCTGTCTCCGGCACCACCACATTGAAAAAAGCAAAAGAGTATCTAGAGAATGAACCGAGTTACACACTGCATCGGAATCACAGGCTTCGCGGCAAACAATATCGACAAACTAAAGCCTTTTTCCCTCTGCATATAATGCAAACGGATCTTTTAACTTTAGACACAATTCAACAGCGTCACAATGCACCCTACAAATATATTCTGGTGGCAATCAGTGTCTTTAGTCGCTATGCCTATGCCATTCCACTGCGATCAAAGAGAGGTGTTGAAGTTGCTCGGGCCATTGAAAGTATTCTAGAACAGGATTCGTATAGAAAAATTCAATCGGATCGTGGCAGTGAATTTGTTAATCCCCATGTGCAAAAGGTTCTTTTGAAATATAATACAACACTTTATCATAGTCACAGTCCGATAAAGGCTGCATTGGCTGAACGACTAATAAGAACGATTCGTCTATTAATTTCAAGATATTGTACCCTGAAAAATACACCGGCTTTTATTCATGATTTAGATAAAATCATGCAGATATACAACCATCGACCTCATCGATCTCTGTCCAACTCAAGCCCTCGGGATGTTCACTACAATGAAAATACATTTGATGCTTTTCTAAAGCAATACTCCAATGGTGAAAAAGAAAAAAAAATGTGAAGAAGAAATTCAATGTTGGTGATACTGTTCGAATTAATAGAACCACCAATATTTTTGAAAAGGGGAATTATTTATGGAGCACCGAACTTTTTAAAGTGTCCAAAATCCTGGACACCGAGCCCACGACATATCGTCTGCGAGACACCAAAGATGATGAGATTCTCGGCGGTTTTTATGAATATGAACTGCAAAAAGTTAGAAACACTAGTGAAATTTATCAAATTGAAAAGATATTAAAGAGTCGTACTCGTAGGGGCAAGAGACAGTTGCTTGTTCGCTGGCTAGGATACAACTCAGATTTTGATTCTTGGGTCAGTGCTGAAGACATTGACAATGCCCAATGATTTCTATGTGACTTTCATGTCCAATGTTTCCGATCCTCTCTACAATGACTTGAATAGAACAAGTGATTTTTGGACGAAACTCTCCCCCACCATCAAATTCGACGACAATAGAAAGTATGAAGTGGCTCTTGTCGACTATATTCTCAAAAATACCTATGACATCCTGAGAAAAGATCGTAAATATGATATAAAAATTAGACCCTATGATTGGCCGCCGCCACCAATAGGTGATCAAGAACAAATTCAAAAAATCAATTGGATGGATTATCCATACATTGAATTACCCTACGAGGAACTCACCTGTATGAATGATTTATGCCGTTCTATTAACAAAAGAATTTCAACTCGTAAAAAGGGAGCTTTTCATTTCAACTATTCAAAGGAGGAGGGTAAGATCTACATTAGTTCACCTATTTCCAACAAAAAGGTTATTCTCAATGATAATCTAAAGGACGTTCTTGGCTTTAAGCTCAATATAATCAATTGTAAAAGTGCCGGAAACACTAATTTCATTTTTGCTGACTATCCGCCTGCCTTCTCCACGGACACCTGTATATTTCTCTATGCTTCATTTGTGGAAACATCTCGGGTTGGTAATTCAAATGTTCCCCTCCTACGAGTTCTTGAACGAAAAACCAATCAAGAACATATTCACCACTACAATATAAAGCATCTTCAGTATATTCCCGTAAACACTTCCTATTTGGAACTCTGTCAGTTAACACTAAGAACCGAATTGGGTGATCCCATAGCAATTTCAAAAGGTTTGGCTGTGATTACATGCCATTTTCGACCCATCGTTCAAAAGCAAGATGTCTAATAAAAAAGTGGTATTCACTTGTCCTGATATTGACTGCTATGTTAATACTCTTGGCCCAAGACAACAGGGCAATGGAATGGACTATTACAAAGGTCGCTCGTCAATGTCTGGCTACTGTCTTGGCAGTTGGTTTGCTAAGCTCTTTCGCTCTTCACTACCACTGGCTAGAAAATATCTTGTACCGGCTGCGACAGATTTTGCATCCTCTACACTATACGATTGGGGCTCTGGCAAGGATTTTAAAAAAAGTGCTTCGGAAAATCTTAGGTCCAGTGCGCGAACCCTTGGCGAGAGATTAAAACAAAATGGTAAAGACTTAAAAAGGTCAACAAACAATGCATCACTCATCAGTCTCCACTCAGGTCGGAAACGAAAGACATCATCCCTCTTGTCAAAGAAAAGAAGGAAAAAGCCGACACGTGCTGTAAACAGAAGAAGAAGTCCCAGGAAGAAAATTGTTAGATCGAAACTAGATTTCTTCTCCTAAAATGTCCTACCTACCGCATAAGGATTCTCAACCTTCAATCACCGCCTCATTGAATCTATTCAATGCTGAAAATGTTGATGTGAGTGTCAAGCATGGATACTATGAACAATTTTATCCACAACAACCCCTCTCCGATAATATCCACTTTCAAATTTATTCCAATGAAGACTACTTTATGGACATGTCTTCAACATTTATGGATTTGCAAATGAAAGTCCGGAAATCCGATAATACAATGCCAATTCGGGCCGATGGAATATCCTATGAAAATTGTATATTACATAATTTATTTCGTCAAATTAGTGTCTACATCAATGGCACGCTGGTGAGCACAAGCAACAATCTCTCAAATTATACAAGCTATATGCAATTCATGCTGATGACACCCAAGTCATACACGGAATTGAGAGGCACCTCCAATGGATATGAATATATTACTAATACTGATAGTACAGATGCACTTAAAAATGCTACAACTAGTGAATTACATCTAGTTGGAAAAATATATCATGAAATTTTTAATATACCCCAATGGATGCCACCCAATGTTAAAGTGGATATAAAACTAACGCTTGCACCCTCCAATTTCATATTGAGAAAAGAACTTGCTGTCAATCCTGATGTAAGTCTCTCCCTCACCTCGGCAATACTTCATGTACGCAAACAACAGGTCATGAGTTCTGTTGCTTTGGCAGTGGAAAAACTGAGAGCCAATGGAAATAATATTAAACTACTTGTTCCTCATACAATCACCAATCAACGTCATATTGCAATGGGCTCACGAACCTTCACCGATTCATCCTTTATCAATGGTGAAATTCCGTCAAAACTTGCTTTGGCATTTGTAAAAAGCGCCAGTGCAATAGGATCGTGGACTGAATGCCCACATAAATTCGAGATGTTTGGACTTTCATCTCTTGTGTGCAAAGTAAACGGTATCCCACTCTACAATCTATCTTTTGATAAATCCTATAGAACATTGTATGAGTTGACCATGCAAACCCTAGATCATGATTCGCAACTATTTGAAAATGGTATAACCGAAGATATGTTTACTAAAACACATGGTATCATTGTACTGGATTTGTCTGGTACACAGGATATGAGTATAGTACGTACGGGGAGTGTGCGTTTAGAGTGTACATTTTCCGACCCATTGGCTGAGAGTATTGCACTAATCTCACTAAATCAATATGAAACCTATTGGGAAATCACTCCCGAAGGCAGTGTTCTACTAGACTTGGCGCCATGAACACCAGTCAAATAATCAATGTATTTAATATGGACCCCTACATGTCCCAGTACAAATCCTATTGTCTACCCTCGGACTTTCTTGGAAAAATTCAAAGTGTCAACAATACCTTGATTATTGTTAATAGCAGTCCGTCGACTGTGCTGACGGGTCATTGGCTGTGCATCTTTCAAACAATGAAGACGATTGAATTTTTTGATCCTCTTGGTCTACCCTATGCATTCTACACGCCTCACATCAGCAACTATATTGAGAGCAGTGGGAAAACTATTATTCAAAATCGGAAGAGGGTTCAGGATCTAACGACTAAAAGCTGCGGCTTCCATGCACTACTATATTTTGTGTTCCGATGTCGCGGCTATACTTACAAGTAGTTTCTCCACATTTATGTTGACAATCCACGTCTGAATGACTTTCTAGTGGAAAATATTCTCTCAGACCTATATAGTATTGATTTCAGTGCCCTAAGAGTAAAATGCTTAAAAAATGTTTGTGAATTTGTTTATTAATAAAATGCATATATATACAACAATGTCTTTAAATCTTCACTTTAGATTTTCTTCTTCGATGTATAGGCAACTGTCGTGAGCCACTAATGCTGGTAAATCATTTGGATTCACTGTATATTGATCTCGATTGACTGCAAAGTCAGGGTCACATTTTCTACAGTACAATGTAACTTCACTCTCGTCATATCTCTTTGTATAGTCAATGATACTATTTGCATTCATATTATGAAATTCACGAGTTTCAATCTGTCTATTTGAAGCAATATCACATACAGTGTTTTCAAATGGTGAATCACATTCGGTAACTGCCAAATAAAAATCACTTGGTTTATAGTCATAGTAGGTAGTGTCATCACAACGATGACGTAGAAACCAAATTGTCTTGTTACCCCAACAGTTGAATCGTAGACCAGATTCCTCTTCCCAGAATAATTTAAATCCACGACGATACCAATCTCGTAGAAATAAACTAAAATCACGTTTGGGATTCTTTCCAATCATAGCGGGGTAAGTATTCTCCCACTGATCACATTTATCATAGTGACAATTGAAGCATAGGTGCCCTTTAGGATGCGAGTCACACACCTCCTCAAGACATGAATTACATCCTTTAATTTGTACTGCATAGCCTCTATGTAATTTACAAGGATTACATAATTTACACTTTTCACTATAGTCATCTATAACTGTACAATTCTCACACTGAGTCCAACTGCCAAGAGTGTACATACACAATGGACATATATAGAACATTTTTGGTTTCCGATGTCAACTCACTCACAGCTAAAACGAAACTGATCATCCTCGCTCCATAAATTCAATGAGGGGAAATGTGGGGAGAGGAGTAGCTCTGTAACGTTACTTCTTTCGAAGGAAGAGCCATCTACATTGAATCCATTGGCAATGTTTTCAAAAGTATATCCACAATATGATTCTGCTTTGTTCCAATTAATATATCAATAAATTGAGTATAGGCACTTGAGTCACATTTTAAAAGTTTCATACA
Source organism: Artemia sinica (assembly GCA_027921565.1). Taxonomy (NCBI): domain Eukaryota; kingdom Metazoa; phylum Arthropoda; class Branchiopoda; order Anostraca; family Artemiidae; genus Artemia; species Artemia sinica. The sequence continues at coordinate 9,200,358 of CM051271.1, read as the reverse complement.
ATAGTCCAATGGGGGAGAATCACTCCTCATTATATTGTCAAGTGTTCCCTGACAAGAGAATATCCTGCGTTTAAGAGATAACTCGAGAAAATCGTCATCCAAAATCAAATGTTTTTCCATAAACACTAGATTTGATCTAATTCTCTTTTTCTCAAATTTATTCATTTTTCAATCCTTTCACTCCGACTGCTGACTCTAGACTGACCCTTATTCGTTAGCCTAACCTGACCAGAAAAGAAAGAAAACATTTTCGATTTCGAAACAATTTTATTGAATAATTACAACAACATCAATAATACAGAGCATGTACAATTAGCGATACTGTTTATTATCTTCAATATGTTTCACCAATGCACTTAAAGCACATTGAAGTCTATTCACATGTGCTATATCAACTTTAGCGGCAAAACATAATTGATCCTCCATTTTAAATTTGCTCAAGGATATCACATATCTTGCATATACTGCATCCCATTCCAGACAAAGACGTGATCCTTTCGTGATTTCCACCGCAATGTTTGGTGCTCTTGTACTATTATCATCAACTCCACTATCAACTTCTAATAGGGTAAACATTCCACTGATCGCCATCAACACAAATATATATCCAAATGAGTAAAGTCAAACTGTTCTTCTTCTCACTCCTTTGAATTCTATTCACAGACTGATAAAACTTTAGCAAAAAACCCTTTCCTTATATTCCCTCCGCCGCTAATATGTAACCAGCCCTCTGATTGGCTGAGAAGGGGGATGTAACCGACTCGCTGATTGGCTGAGAAGGAAACACGTGATCTAACTGTTTCCTGGAAACTCATAACATTCGCGTCGAGCATGTACATTCTCACTGACAAAAACCATAAAACAGGCATAAATTGCTGTTGACATCCATAAATGTGAGAAAGTTCCTGTTTTTTCATTCTCACTGACAACGAACAGACATAAAACAGACATAAATTGCTGTTGACATCCATAAATGTGAGAAAGTTCCTGTTTTTTCATTCTCACTGACAAAAAACATAAAACAGACATGAATTACTGTTGACATCCATGAAAAACATCAAATAAATTGACCAACACCCATAACCGTCCAAGAAAACATCCATCAAAGTGAGAAAATTCATGTTTTTTCAAGTGAGAAAATTCCTGTTTTTCCATTCTCACTGACAATGAACCATAAAACATCCATCAAAGTGAGAAAGTTCCTGTTTTTTCATTCTCACTGACAAAAACCATAAAACAGACATGAATTGCTGTTGACATCCATGAAAAACATCAAATAAATTGACCAACACCCATAACCATCCAAGAAAACATCCATCAATGTGAGAAAATTCATGTTTTTTCAAGTGAGAAAATTCCTGTTTTTTCATTCTCACTGAGAAAACCATAAACCACGTGGTCATCGTGGGAGTAGCACCCCCCTTTCTACTAATTACGCAGACGAGAAGATTATTGGATCCATGCTCTGGGTACCGCGTATCCTTTTGGGCTAAATGATCGAGTTGCGAAATACGGAGACATGTCGAATGTAGTTGCTAACTGTATTAATGGGTTAACTGAGCACCCTTCTTTTAATTGCCCCACTAAACGTAAAAACCGATCAAGAGGACATAAGAAAAATAATAGAAAGAATTATTTAGATTTAAATGCATTTTTAATCGATTTAGGTCACATATTTGAGACTAATGGAATGACTAGTTTAATAAAATCTTTAAATAAGTTATAAAGGAATAATTTAATAAAAGTATTCTGGATTGCAAAAAATAGTACAACATGTAACTCAAAAACTATATTAATTTATGATGCAGTTTGCATTTTAGCTAAATCGAAATTTATTTCAAAATATAATAAATCTGATAAAATTGTTAATAAGGATAATAGATTATATTTGTCTATTAATTTTAGTTCTAAACAAATAGAAGATATTAATTTACCAAGAATCTTAAACCAGCGGAGAGTGAAGAATGCCCTTCCATATAATTTGGGGTATAAAGATAGTCCAATTTTAACATATAAATTTTCAAAAACGATTGGTCAAATGATTTTTAACTATAATTCAATACTTAAAAAACTTGACAGGGAGAGTAATTGGAAACCGGTTTGTAATTGCGAGCAATTTTTACCGTATGTGGATCAAACTTATGAGCATGTTGTAACGTGGAATTTGTCGATTATAAAGCATCGTGATCTTCAAAATATAATGAAAATGGGTGCTAAGTTCCGTCTTTCTTACCGCATAAGGCCAGCAGATATTCTTAGGGGATTAAAGAATGATTTAAATTTATTTATTGATAAATGGTCCAAGAAGGAGAAAATTACTAAAGACAGATTTCAGAATTGGATAAATTTGATTTTGACTAGTGTACGAAATAGCATGTATAGAATTAATCCAACAGATTCTGAGAAAAATTCAATATTTTATAATGCCAATATGAAACAAGCAATTGCTAATATACAGAATTAATTTATAATTGTACCAATTGATAAAGCTAGCAATAATTTTGCCATAATCTGTCAGAAACTCTATTGTGATATTTTATCAAAAGAGTTACAAACAACAAATACATACGAAAAGGCTCGTATAGAGGAGAATAGTTTAATTGAAAATATAGAAGAAAGAATTTTGAAAAAATTCAATATTAAAATAAATGATAATGATAAAAGTTTCCTTTCTTATATTGGACGATAAAATTTCATAAATATCCACCAAAACCACGTTTTATTGCTGGGGCAGCAAGGTGTCCAACCAGAATTGCGGCTACTGACCTGTCTTTAATTTTAGGAGAAATTAGAAATAAATTTAAAGCATATTGCTCCGGAATTAAAAAAATTTCTAACTTTAACCCATATTGGAGTGTTAATAACTCGTTACAAGTGATAGATTCTTTGACGAATGTTTCAGCTAAAAGAGTCGATTCATTTGATTTTACTACTCTGTATACAAATTTGTCACTTAATTTAGTATTCGAAAAATTGAAAATGGTCATAAAGAAATCTTTTCTTTTGTCTAATATCGGATTTTTGAAAATTGATACTTTTAATAAAAAAAAGCCCGATGGACGAATTTCTTTAGAAGTACTATTAATTCAAGATGTTATAGCTTGGATATGGTATGTGATTTATTGGAATTTGTTCTATTTAATACTTTTATAAGATTTAATGTGAATTTATATAAACAAACTGTTGGTATTCCTATGGGTG